>JAULJZ010121514.1:0-11197 GCA_032270985.1 Heliamphora pulchella
AATGGTGAATGAAAAATGAGTTGGACCAATTGAAAATGGTGTAAAGGTTAATTTCATGGAAATTCAGAAGTATGAGGCAATAATCTTTATACAAAAACTTGGTTGTACAATGTGAAGTTATTTTGGGGATAAACGACAAGATTTTGATTAAATTTTTATGTGCACCTATTACACCTCACAAATCATGCATCACATTTGAGTTAATCTTATCCTATTAGTTTCGGCTCACGTACGTTTACGAAAGCATTTCAAGTTTCAAGGATTAGGAGCGATACCCGGGACCAAGATTGCATTATGGGAAACGCTAAAAGTCAGAAGAATAATTTTATATCTCTTTGTATTTGTATCATGTTTCTATGTAATTTGAGCGAATGAGAATAATGATAGTGTGGCTGTAAATAAACCCTTGGAGAATCACAAGCGTTTATTTGAAATTGAAAATGTATAAGAATTTAATTGTTTAGAGAAGGTTTTCATCTTGGGTTGGTTTTCAAAAATATATATTAAAATTATATTAAAACGGGTCAGGGGCGCTACAATACACGTCTAATTACGCACTTAAAATTTAAGAAAAATATAATATTACGGTTAATTATAGAATCATGCATTAGTAACTTAAAATTAAAATAATAAACAACACTTATTATTTGCATAATCATCTAAAATTTGTATAGATATGTACAATAACCGTAAGAATAAACAAAATCCCACTTGTTATAACAAAATCTTGTTCTAAAAAATTTATATTTTATTTTAAATTTCAAATTTTCTTGTTTGTGTACAAATCTTGTTTGTTTATTTTATGTTATTCAAAACTTTTATTCTAAGCTTTTAACATAAAATTTGATTATTTATTATTATTATTATTATTATTATTATTATAAAAACTCATTCATAATATTTTAGCATAAATTAGTCTATTCTATTTTATAAACAATAGAATCTTGTCAATCTTTGTGTAAAACATTAATTTCTAGTAAACTAATAAACTTTATTATTATTATTATTATTATTATTAAATTAAATATTTAACAATCCACAAGGTTGCTAATTACAATTGGGAGTAACAGTTGCAACAAATAACAGTAGCGTAAGCAGCACCCAGTGCGTTGCTATGTTTTGTCTCGATTTTTTGTCAAAACTTTGGGACTTCCAATCGGACAATTCGAATGTCGGTTTTGACAACCGTTCGCTGCTACGCGTAGGCAGCCGTGAGATAAAACTAACCAAACTTACGGCGGTTGAAACGGAGGTCCGAGGTGATCGCTGTGATCGTCAAAAGTTAGGCCAAGAAATTGTTTTTAACAAAATTTACAAAACAATAATTTTTTGATTCAAGTTTGCCGGAGTAGTTTACTGGCGATCGGAGCTGTTCTCTAGCAGCATTAGAGCATCAAATGGGTAGTGGTCACTAGTGATAGTGGGTGGTGGTTGTGAACAGTGGTGGCAGTGTGTGACAATAAACTGATGATTGTGTTATCATGATGAGTTGGTGATGATCGGCAGTTTTAGTGGTTCTGGCAGTGGTGTGTGGTGGTTCTGGTGGTGACTGGTGATTTGGGTGATGGTGATAACCACCAGAGAGAGAGAGAGAGAGAGAGAATGTTACCGGAGAAGAGAGTGGGCTGGAGGCTGGCGACGGAGAGGAGGAGGTTGCCGATGGTGGTTGGCATGGACGGCGGTGGCGACGTCACCAGAGGTGGCCACTGGCGTAGGGTGGAACGTCGGGGAGGGGGGTGTGCGGCGCTGGCTTCCTCTATTTTTTTCTTTCACTTTTGTTTTTTCTTTTTTCTCTCTTAACTCTCTCCCTAACACTCACCTTAGGCAAAACCTAATTCCAACCTAATTCTTAATCTATTACATATTCTAATCCTGAGATAAACAAACCTAATCTATTACAGGTATATATATATTGAAACAACGGGGCTCAGTTTTAATGCTCAGTTTTATTGCTCCGATTAAATGGATTTTAAATTCAGTTTTAATGCTCAGTTTTATTGCTCTGATTAAATGGATTTTAAACCCAATGGTTACAATTTTGATTTTAAAACCATATAATAAATTTTGTAATATTATTATATTATATTTATGTATATTTATATCTATTTATGTATATTTTTATTATTATTATTATTTTTTATTAATGATGCTTCATGATTTTTTTGCATTAAATTTATAACGGACATAACTATCAATTTATTAATGTAATTATTATATTTATTTATTTGTTTAACTTTAATTATTATTTTTTTTTGAGATATCACATTCTCCCCACCTTTAGAAGTTTGGTCTTTCAAATTTTACTCGGGTTATGTTAGAAGCGTCGTACCTTACACGAAAAGTTCTGGATACATCATATTTTGACGAGTGGTATTACTTAATTACGAAGTCATTTTTCTTGCCGTTCCATGACGTGCACCAGTCGTTCTTCATAGGATAGATTTTGACCCAATTGGACAAGTGGTCGTATCAAAACATAAGTTGGGTCGGCTATGTATCTTCAAAGTTAGACGGTATCTACAAATTTGCGTCGAATTGGGTTAGCTTTTATGTACACACGTAAGGATTAGTTAGAGAGAAGATACGGCTACTTTGTCTACGTTATGACGATCCCCCCAAGACTACGGTTATTGGTAAAAAGGACACTGCTCAGAGTAGTGATCATGATAAAAACCAAGAAGAAGAGAATAAAGAACACAAACGTAGTACACGGGCTAGAATATCCAAATCTTTTGGTCCAAATTTTTTAACGTATTTGTTAGAAAATGAGTCTCGAACTTATAAGGGGGCATTGTCTAATGCTAAAACCCGATTATGGAAAAAGATTGTAAACAACGAGATTGAATCCATTCTTCAGAATCATACATGGGAACTAATGGATCTTCCACCCGGTTGTAAACTACTTGGATACAAATTGAAATTGAAGAGAAAGTTAAAGGCGGATAGATCAATTAACAAGTACAAAGCAAGACTTGTGGTCAAAGGATACAGACAAAAGGAAAGTCTTGATTACTTTGACACATATTCACCAGTTACAAGAATAACGTCTATACAGACAAAAGCTAATTTTCATAGCTACATTATTTAATCTGGATATACATCAAATGGATGTGAAGACAGCATTCTTGAATGGTGAATTGAATGAAGAGATTTACATAGAACAACCAGAAAGGTTTGTTGTTCCTGGACAAGAGAACAAAGTTTGTAAGGTCGTCAAATCTCTTTATGGTTTAAAACAAGCACCAAAGCAGTGGCATGAGAAATTTGACAACATTATGATGTCAAATGGTTTTAAGACAAACGAATATGACAAGCGTGTCTATATTAAAAGCACAGACAAATGATATATTATCGTCTGTCTTTATGTTGATGACATGCTCATCGTAGGTAGTGATAATCAAATGATCAAATCTACTAAGAAAATGTTGAACAAATAGTTTGACATGAAAGACTTGAGAGTGGCAGATGTTATTTTAGGAATGAAAATTTTTAAAACATCTGAAGGATATGCTTTATCTCAATCACATTACATTGAGAAAGTACTTGGTAAATTATCCAAGGATGATGACCGTCCTGCGAGGGCGCCAGTAGATGTAAATCGACATCTATCTAAAAATACGGATGAAAGCATATCTCAATTGAAATATTTCAGCATTATTGAGAGTTTAATGTACTTAATGAACTACACACAGCCGGATATAGCGTATGCAATGAGTAAATTAAGTAGATACACAAATATCCAAAGGGTAGACCACTGGAAGGCGATAGTTCGAGTTCTTAGATATTTAAAATACACTCGTAACTACGGATTGTGTTATACCAGATATCCAGCTATTCTAGAAGACTATTGTGATGCGGACTGGATATCTGATACAAAAGACTCAAAATCCACAAGTAGATATGTCTTCACTCTTAGAGGTGCAGCTG
Source organism: Heliamphora pulchella (assembly GCA_032270985.1). Taxonomy (NCBI): domain Eukaryota; kingdom Viridiplantae; phylum Streptophyta; class Magnoliopsida; order Ericales; family Sarraceniaceae; genus Heliamphora; species Heliamphora pulchella. The sequence goes on from JAULJZ010121514.1 coordinate 3,928, forward strand.
TGTCTTGAAACTCTTTCAAATAGACGTGCATCGTTAGGTCAACAATGGAGGCCGAGTTCATAGCTTTAGATAAAGCTAGGGAAAAAGCAAAATGGCTAGGCCTTTTCTTAGAAGATATTCCAGTGTGGCCTAAACCTGTGCCAGCAATTTGCATTCATTGTGATAATCAATCTGCAATTGGAAGGGCACAAAGTAATTTGTACAATAGTGGTAAGTCACGGCATATACGTCGTAGACACAATATCATTAAACAACTGCTCTCAAGTGGAATTATATCCATTGAGTACATAAGGTCAAAAGAGAATATCTCGGATCTGTTGACCAAAGGTTTGACCAGAAAACAAGTAAATTGCTCATCGAGAGGAATGTGACTAAAACCTATTACTAAAGAGACACATTAATGGCAACCCAACCTAGCTGACTGGAGATCCCAAGATCTAGGTTTAATGGAACAACCGAATTATGTGTGACTCTAGGGGAATCACTAGGGAGATTAACTCCTACCTATTTCTATGATGAAATAATGATGTCTGCAGCGTGCTTAAGGATAAGTTATGCTTTTAATGATTCTTATACCTTGGATATCGAAGTGGGGTATGATAGGATACTCTTAAAAAGAATCACCTATATGAGTGTGAACTAGGCCGGTTCTTTGAGAATTGTTAAGGCTAAATTCTTTAGAGTACTCATGAATGACCAGGTGTGACGCTGGAATTTTTGGGAGTTTTGAAAATGCTTCAAAAATAAGAAAATTCAAAGATATTTGAAAAATATCTTAACACCTTGAAAACTAAATTTTGAAAACCCCTTTTTGTTGAAAATAACACTTAGTTTTTGAGAAAAACTAAGAAAAATAAAAATGGCTACTGATCTTTAAAATTTTAACCAAAGAAAGAGGGTTCGGGGGCTAAGGTACGAATCGAAAAAGGTGTTAGGCATCCCGTTCGCCCAACCGTAAGGTTGGCCTCTACTAATCATCATTGATTCTTTAATAAGATTTCTCAAATGCATGCAAATAAAGAAAATGGAGGCAAAGAGAGAACATCCAAAATTAAATATAAAAAATACATAACATATGTACATAGCACTCTAAATTAGAACAAATAAAGGGATAAAATCTTAAGTTCTACGGCATGCAATTTCTAACTAAAGGATATATGAAATACACCCACATGCAATATTACTAAAATAAACTAAGTTATCATGATTTAAATACAAGAAGAAAACATGCTAGAAATTGTTAAAATCACCTAAATATGGATTGCTATAAAACAAGTTAAACTATTCCAAACAAAATTTAAAGTAACTAAAATATGCACATTGTCTAAACAAGCTAGGTTAGTATTAACATGATGAATATTTAACAAAAGAAGTAATAAAAGATGCATGAAAAATCCTATAAAAAGAAAGTTTCTAAAGAAAAAATTAAGCCAAAATAAGAAGGTTTAGAAAGTGCTATTGATCTAATAAAGGAAAAGCTAACTATTCAGATTTTATATTTTAAAAGAGAATAAAAGAAAAAGAAAAAAAAGGAAGAAAATAAAAAAAAATAAAATGAATAATAGAGTTTTAACTTATATTAAAAGAGAAAATTATAATGTCATCTAAAGATGGAAATTAACTTAAGAGTCTTTTTGTGATTTTTGAATTTATAAAAGAAAAACTATAAAAGAAAAATAAAGTTATAGAAAAAGAAAATGAAACTTTTAAAGAAAAGTAAAGCTAATAAAAAAAATGCTAAATTACAAAAGCTAGTAATAAAGAAAATAAAGTGCTGGAAAAGAAAAGAAAAAGAATGTAAATGCTAGAACATTAAGCTAATCCTAAAAGAAATTAAACTAACTATTACAAAAATATAAATGCTAGAAATAAAGAGAGAAAGAAAAGGAGAGAAAAAGAAATACTAGAAAAAAAAATTGAACTAATATTACAAGAAAAGAAAAGAAAAAGAAATAAACTAGTAAAGAAAATTAAACTAACATTAAGAAAAGAGAATAAAAAAAGAAAACAAAGAAAATGAAGAATAAATAACTAGACAATTATTAAAAAATGTGAATATAGTATTAACAACAATATTCACATGAATATTAGTGCATTGATAACAACAATTAACAATATTACAAATTGTAATTACCAAAATATATTAGTACTATTTAATGAATTAATAAGAAATAACAATATACTTAGTGTGAAAGTGTAATTAAAAAATTAATTAAAGTAATTAAATTACGTGAGGTAATGTAAACAACAAGCAAGTTTAACTACATAAATGAAGGAAGTGCATGAATTGAATTTCGAATTTAACCCGATCACTCCAAAAGAAAGGGAATGAAGTTAGAAGGATCGGGAATCCACACAAAATACCTGGATTGTTTAGGAATCCTCAAGTTGAGGGAACGTGCGTCAATGGTCCAATTCTCGGGTGGTGATCTAAGCAAGGCTTTCAATGTAGGTATCGGAGGTTCAGATCTCGGTATTTTGGCAAGACTTCGACGTCGGGACTCGAAATTACTCGGCAACTCGGTAGAGCTTCTCTCACTAAACCTCTCACTAATTTTTTGTCCTGAAAAACGTACCATGGGTACGTTTTGGGACACGTTTTGAGATGTTACCACGTTTTGGAACACGTCAGGTCATTTGGAGTTGGCGGTCGCCAGGTTAGAAGTGGCGGTCGCCATGTCTAAAAAAGGTTCCACATGGTTCTGTTAGCGGTCGCCACAATACAAGTTGGCGGTCGCCATGTTAGAGGTGGCGGTCGCCACTTTTGGCTAGAGTTTTCAAGATGTTCTATTGACGGTCGCCACAATGAACATGACGGTCGCTACTTTGGAAAATGACTTGCATAACAAGTTATCGATGGTTCAACAAAATTTCATTGGTTTAAAAGTTCTGGGTTCAAATACCGAGCTTGGATCACTTTTCGAGGATCGAACTGAAACACCATTCCACCTGTTTTCATCATCGGATTCACCTAAGATTGTGCGGGGTCAAATTGGGGTGTCTACACCAGGCATGTTCAGGGACGAAATGAACACAACCGTAAGAACCAAGCTGTGTTAGAAAGATTCTGTGTGAACTCTACTGTCTTGGATTACACAAATGGTTGAACAGTTCAAGACATCATATTAACTGATTAGCCAGTAAGTCCGATAGTTTTCCACAAGAGAAGGTTCAAAGCCAAAAACTACCTATCCTATGCAGAATTTTTCTTTTATTGAACTCTCTCTGTGTCTGCATCTTGTTGCATTTCTTATTCCGTCAAATTCTATTTATGTGGGGGATTGTTGAAAAAATAAGTGGGTTTCGAACTTTTTTGAATATGATTTTAGCTAATTTTGAAGCTAAATAATTTTGTATTAGATTAATCTTTCTTGATGATTCGAAGTTCTAATATGTTCCTCTTCATGAATGGTTTAATTATGGATTTTGTGGCGTTCAAAACCGTTAATAGGTGAATGAAAAATTGACTCCAAAAGTATGCCATTAAAGTTGGCAAAAGTGGGTAACTTATGCTCCATCTCACATTGGTTGGGAGAAGGGTTGTTGAGTGGCTTATATAAGCCAAGTATGATCTAAGGGGTGTGTCCCTTGGGGATACCCAATTTTGTGAAAGGGGGAGGACCTACCCAATGGTGGGTTCGATCCAAACCCCACATGTGCGCACACGCGCGCCGCCGCCGTCTGCCTGTTCGACCGGCCGGCCGTGCCTAGCCGAGCCGGGCTCGGGTCTAAGTTTGTGGGTCGTGGGTCGTGGGTCGTGGGTTGCAAGTCGGGTCGGATCAACCTTTATCTTTTTGCTAAAAAATTATTTATTTAAATTTTTGGATTTAAATATTAATTATTTAAATTTAAAGTTATCGTTATTTTGTTATCGTTACTGAACCGTTAGAGGGTTCGGTTTGGGACCGTTGGAGTCTGAAACGGGTTTGCACCTGTTGGGCAGTCCAACCGCAAGGCCAAATCGGTTTCATGCCTGTTCGATCAGACCGAACAGTCACCTTTAAAGCCTATTTAAAGGCTATTCGTTGCGCGGTTTGAGACACTGAAAAAATTCTGAAATCCTTCACCTTTTCTCCTGTGCTTCTGCTGTTGTTAATATTCTGCATTCTCGAAGTTCTAAGAGAGAGCTTTAACCATAGTTTGCGTTCGCCGAAGGATCAAATTGTTGTGCTGCTTCTGATTCTTGAAGATCGATGTATCTTGGGAGACGTTTGCTGCCAACTCAAAATACCGAAGCGAGGGTAATTTCGTCTTAAGGAAATTGTGTTAAACATGAGCCTCAGTCCAAATTCTTCTTATTCGGTATTTCTAGTTTTTAGTTCTGTTCCAATATTACTGATTTTCCATTATATTTTAATTATTCCAACAGCTTATTTTTCTCTCATAGTTTTGTTTCCTGCTTCATAAAACAGATTGTTTTCTGGCTATTATTTTTCTAACATGATCAACCAAAGAAGAAGAATAAGAAGAAGAAGGGACGGGGAGTATGATCAACCAAAAAAAAGGGAAGAAAAGGGGGTGGGGGTGGGGGTGGGGGTGAGAGATAATGTAAAGTTTCTGAAATAAAATTAAAGCGGGCACAACATTACTCACCTTTATTTTTACGAGGTGGCCTTACAATATAACAAGAAATGCAGCGCACGCCACACATAGATAATGTAAAGTTTTTGAAAGAAAATTAAAACGGGTACAACGTTAGTCAACTTTATTCATACGAAGTGGCCTTAATAATATAACTAGAAGTGCAGCATGCACATAGTGCGTGCACTTCACTACACTATTTCAAAATTTTGAAAACATTTGGCATACTACATGAATCTTGATTTCATCTCTAGTTCCAAGCACAAGTTCCGAACACAGAGGAAGTCAAGAAAATTTGATAAGACTACGGAAAGAATAAAATTCAACCAATAAACTACTTTATTTTCAAAAGTTAAAATGTGAAACAAAAAATTAGGGAGAATTTTTTTTAAGCACAAAAATAGCAACTAAATGCAGAAACAATAAGAAACTGGGGGGGGGGGGGGGGGTGGGGGGGGGATGCGTTATTTTTAATGGTTTAACTACAAATTACTAATTATTGATAGTCATATCACAAAAGTAATATTTTTGCATATGCATGTTGGGGTGTATACGTGTACCACATAGCAACATACAAATAGATAAGGATTAGAAATTGAAGACAATGTCACATTAGAATTAGACAGATTTGCATTGAGAGAATTGATTCCTGATCAAATTGTTACAAGACAAATCACCGGTTACCAGAACAGTAGTTAGATTTTGCAAAGCCTCTTTCAAAATAGAGTTTTTGCAAAATATCCATGTTTTGCAAACTGAAAATTTTAAAACATCAAAATAATTCCCACCATGTTCTATAGATACACAAATGTAGACTTATTGAGTTATTCTGAAAGAGAAAGTGATGTGATTGTGACATAATAGGCATACATGAAAGCAATCCTCCATCTCTCTTCTCCGCCTCTATTTCCTCTATGGTATTTTTCTCTAGTGTCATCCAAAAAGGTCTAAGGGAAAATAAATATCACCGAACAGGCAGATTGAGTAAAGAAAAACTGAACAGTTCACTAGATTTCTAAAATGTGGAAGTTATTTACAGGTACTTTCTTTCCATTCTTATCCTTTAATAAATCAATGAATAAAATTGCATATAGAAATACATGAATATATTTTTTTAGGATATTTTGTCATAGAAAAAACTGACATAATGATTATAAGTTTTTTAGAACCGTGTTCGAACCGTTCAAGTAACAGAACCGAACCGGAACCAATCCGTGACAACGGATCGAACACAATTCGGTTAACGGTTCCTATCACTTCAGTAATCAGACCTTTTACATATCAAAATGCAACCCACGAAAATGTCAAAATGAACTTTAATTCCAAACTAAAAAATTCAGCATCAAGCAAAATACAAGTAAAATTCAGCACCAATCAAAGTGCAACCATCAAAGTGCAAACTTCAGCAAAAAAAAATGCGGCCATCCAGTCATCCACTGATTATAAAAAAATGCACTAATGCAGCCATCCACAAAAAATATATTAGGTGTTGCTCCAACTCAGCTATTCTTTTTCTGGCATTGCTAATAAACTTACGTAATTAACTTCCCACTATAAACAAAAGAATGCCACAACTCAGCTATTCACAGGTTCCATTTCTTACCAAAACATCAATATAGCAGCTATAAGAGTTTCATAATGTATTTAGAAAACTTGAAAATTCCACTAGGACAAGGAATGAATACTTTAAATGTCAAACAACTATAGTGGAAAAGACTATACCAATCCCACAATAAACCATATATTCAAGTGAAAGAGCCCCAAAAACATTGACAACGGCAAAAACGAAAAGAACACAGGTGGAATTTTACATCTCTTGTTTAGCAAGTGCAGCTAAGGCAATAAGTTTTCTAAATGTCTTCATATACAAAATATCCCAGCTAATTTGATGAACTCCCAATGGAACCCTTAGTTAAATTAGAACCCTTGATAAAATGAGTGCAACCATTCAAGTTTTCAAGTTTTCCATCCTAAGCAAAATCAACAAAAAATACATCACCTAACAACAAAAAATATTAAGGGAAAATGGTGAGCATAATTTAAATGACATACTAACATGTGAACAACAAAAAGGAAACAAATCAAGACTAGCAAAAAATACCCACTACTTGATTAAATTAACAAAATCCGTTTGATATCTCATCCAAGGCAATCATCAATTTGATATTCCATCCAAGCAAACACTGGTAAGAGCTGCAAATAAATATTGCAAGTAAAATGAAATTTTGTAATATCCAGAACTAAAACTTACAACAAACTGAATATTACCTAATTCAATCTCTTCAATATCTGACAATTTTGTTGAGAATGTATACTGAAAAATTATACTTTTTATGTATTTTATTTTGGATCCCTAGCATATTAATAAGAAACAATTTGAGATAATTTTGCATTTATAGTTTTATATTTATATTTGTGATGTATAAATGCATAGTCCGTATATTCTGTCTAGTATTTGACTCGGTGCGTACTGCACGGAAGATCGGATCAAAGGTTCTGACAGATTATATAGGTAGGCTCACTATCGCAATGGACCCAGACATTCCATTGGTACAATTGTAGTACATCTTTATAGTAGTTGGTTTTGGCTAGGTCGAACGAATCGAATTCAAGTTTTTAGAATTCGATGTTCGAGCTCGATGTGTTAGTACACTTGGAGTGTATTGAGCGGGATCAACGAGATGATCGA
>JAULJZ010121525.1:0-11197 GCA_032270985.1 Heliamphora pulchella
CAAATACTGGACAGAATATACGGACTATGCATTCATTCATCACAAATATAAATATGAAACTACGAATGCAAAAACATTTCAAATGTTTCTCATTAATATGCTAGGGATCAAGAATAAAAAACCTAAAAAGCGTAGCTTTTCAGTATACATTCCTAACACAAGCAGCCTGAGAAAAGGGATAAAGGTTGAAAAGACCAGAAGTCTAGAAAGCAATTCTAAGAAAAGAAGGAGTCAGTGGCTTACCAGGCCTTGCAAACGATATTCAAGGAGCCCCTGCATAAGCTCTTTGACCAGATCATGGACAAGCCTTATTTTCAGTGGCCTCCAAAGTTGATGGGAGATCCAAACAGACGTAATCAAAAGCAAAAGTGTCACTATCACCAAGACCATGGCCATCTGACTGGAGAATGCAGAACCTTCAAAAGGCACCTGGAAGACTTAGTATAGGCAGGGCACCTTCTTGAATTCATTGACGCCGAAAAGACTGCTCGGGAAGCGAGAAACCGTGAAGAGGACCAGAGGCCCCAACAAGGTGATGCTCCACTTGCAGTCGTAAAGATGATCCATGGCACAGTTGAGCCGATCACCCGATCATTTGTTTGGCATCAAGCTAGAACCATTGCACACGCCATGAAGGTGGATGAGGGCAAGTGACGAAGAACAGAAGAAGAGCCCAACCAAAGCCAGACCAAAGGAATAAGCTTCTCAGAAGAAGACCTCGAAGGAATACACCAACCCCATAATGATGCCTTGGTACTTACGCTGCGCATTGCTAACTATGATGTAATGCAAGTGTTAGTAGACCAGGACAGTTCGGTGGATATTATGTACTATAGTTTGTTCCAGAAGCTGGGGCTAAAAGACTCGACACTAAAAAGATGCATGACACCCTTAATCGGCATTGGCACAGACCTAGTGTGGCCAGTTGGAAGGATCACTGTACCAGTAAAAGCGGGGCTTGCGATAGTAAACACTAAATTCTTAGTTGTTAACCAACCTTCAACTTATAATACTATTGTAGGAAGGACGTGGATCCATAGCTTGGGAGCAGTACCCTCAACCTACCACTAGTCCTTAAAGTTTCAAATGGGCAAAAAAATAGTTAAAATCAAAGGAGATCAGCATATAGCAAGACAGTGTTTCCTAGCAACAATGAAGAGCCAAGAACAGTATCTAGAGGTGAAGGCTATGGAGGTGGAAGATAGCCCAACAATCTATGACTATAGCCGAACAGCCGAGGAGAAGGTGGTAGAGGACCTGAAGAAAGTAATTATCGAACCGAAGGACCCAGATCGGTTCTTCTTGCTCGAGACAAGTTTAGCTGAACAATAAGAGACCGAACTAGTGGAGTTTTTGAAGGAGAACAGAGAAGTCTTTGCATGGACACCATATGAGATGCCAAGGATTGATCCCGAAATAATCAGCCACCAGTTGAACGTGGATCCCCAAAGGAAGCCGGTGATGCAGAAACCCAGAAAATCAGCACCACATCATGCAGAAGTAGTGGTAGAGGAAGTTCAGAGACTGAAGGAGGCTGGGGCCATCAAAGAGATCTACTACCCTACCTGATTGGCAAACACTGTTGTGGTCAAGAAAAAGGATGGGAAGTGGCAAGTCTGCGTCGACTTTACTAATCTAAATAAGGCCTGCCCCAAGGATTACTTCCCATTACCCTGAATAGATCAGCTTGTCGATTCAACTGCAGGACACGAAAGGATGAGTTTTTTAGATGCATACAGGAGATACCACCAGATAGCCATGGATCCCCCGGACATGATGAGGACAGCGTTCATCACTCCTCGGGGAATTTACTGCTATAGGGTGATGCCATTCGGTCTAAAAAATGTATGAGCCACCTATCAAAGACTAGCCACCAAGATGTTCGGGGGTTTGATCAGCAATACTATGAAAGTCTGCATCAACGATATGGTGGTTAAAACAAAATACTCGGGCAATCTACTGGATGATCTAAGAAGGACATTCAAAATCCTCAAGGCTTACAAGCTGAGGCTTAATGCCTCTAAGTGTGCCTTTGGGGTTAGTTCAGTAAAATTCTTAGGTTTTCTTGTCACTCACAGAGGAATAGAGATAAATTATGAACAGATATCAGCAATTCAGAACTTAAAGAGCCCATAGAGTATGAAAGAAATCCAAAAGTTGACAAAGATGGTTGCGGCACTTAACCGCTTCATTAGCCGAGCATCTGATCGGTGCTATCCATTTTTCAAAGCGATGAAAAGAGGAAGTCAGTTCGGTTGGAACGAGGACAGTGAGAGAGCTCTCAAAGAACTAAAACACTATCTCGCTTTCCCACCACTTTTAACAGTACTGAACATTGGTGAGACCCTGTTTTTGTACCTTGCGATATCTAGCCAAGCTGTCAGCGCTGTTCTCTCAAAGGTCGAAGACAAAGTTCAAAAACCAATCTACTACGTGAGTAAGGTGCTCCTCGATCCAGAAACAAGGTATCTGCCCTTAGAGAAGCTGGCACTGCCCATGGTCGTCGCATCTCGCAAGCTCATCTACTACTTCAGAGCTCATCCGATCAAGGTAATAACCGAATACCCCCTTCAATCATTACTTCGAAAAGCTGACTTTTGAGGAAGAATTGCAAAATAGGCCGTGAAACTTGGAGAGCACGACATCACCTTCTGCACAAGGACGGCCATAAAAGGCCAAGTCTTGGCCGACTTTATAGCCGAATTTAGCCAGGAGGAGTGTTCGGTGGACACTGGAGGGCAGGCCATCAAGTCAACAACTCTAGAAAATGAAGAATCAGAAGACACTTGGAAGCTCTACGTAGACAGCTCTTCGTGTAACAAAGGTGTTGGAGCAAGGATAGTACTGTATAGCCCTGATGGAATTCTCCTAGAAAGGGCTGTTTGGCTGGACTTCCAAGCCACCAACAATGAAGCCGAATACGAAGCACTTTTAGCCAGACTTCGAGATGTCAAAGAACTGAAGGCCCAGAGAGTCCAATATTTTGTGACTCACAGCTGGTGGTGAATCAGTTCTAGGGAGAATACATGGCTAGGGATGACAGAATGCAGTCCTATATTCGGCGGGCACAATAGCTAGCCAGAGACATCCCCTGCTGTGAGATCACCCAGCTCCTGTCGAAGTAAAACAGCCATGCTGACTCACTAGCGTGCTTAGCGTCAGCCGTAAGCTCTGAGAAAAAGAGGATAATTTCTATGGAAGTCCTCTGACAACCGAGCATAACTATCACGGAGAAGTACGTTCATTGCTCAGAATTAGGCCCCTGCTGGATGGATCCCCTAAAGAACTACTTAGAAAAGGAAGAACTACCAACCGATCAAAAAGAAGCTCGGGTTATAAGGAGGAAGGCAGCCAGGTTCTGGGTATCCAGTGCGGGAGATCTGTATAAGAAATCCTTCACCAGGCCCTACCTCTTCTGTGTGCACTCGAACAAAGTCCAAGAACTCTTGTTTGAAATACATGAAGGAATTTGTGGCAGCCATACTAGAGAGAGGTCATTAGCTCACCGTGCAATTTCTCAGGGCTACTGGTGGCCATACATGCAAAGAGATGCGAAGCAATATGTCCAAAAGGGTGAAAATTGTCAGAGGTTCAGTCCGAACATACATATCCCAGCCGAAGACCTTTCCCCACTAACCAGTCCATGGCCCTTTGCCCAATGGGATTATGACATTGTGGGCCCCTTCCCAAGGGCCACCGGTAATAAGAAATACCTCCTTGTTGCCACGGACTACTTCACTAAATGGGTAGAGGTCGAGCCCCTGGCCAACATTCGAGATGTCGATGTGAAGAGGTTCTTGTGGAAGAGCATCATCACCTGGCTTAGCATCCCCTGAGTAATCATATCTGACAACGGTACACAATTTAATAGCTCCCTATTCAAGAATTTTTGTTCGAGTCTGGGGATCAAGAATTACTTCTCCACCCCAGCTTACCCACAAAGTAATGGACAGGCTGAGGCCAGCAATAAGACCATCATTGATGGACTCAAGAAAAGACTGGATGTTGCTAAAGGAAGATGGGTCAAAGAGCTCCCTTCAGTCTTATGGACTTACCGAACAACTTCGAGGAGGCCTACAGGTGAAACACCCTTCTCCTTAGCTTATGGTGTGGAGGTAGTCATACCCTTGGAGGTTGGATTGCCCACAATCCGAACAGAGGTCAGTACCCCCGAAGCAAATGCGAGAGCACTGGCTTTGGACCTAGACTTAGCCGAGGAACGGAGAGCCATGGCCACCATTAAATTGGCAGCTTACCAGCAAACTCTAGCCAAAGGATACAACAAAAGGGTAAAACACTGTGAGTTCGGCGAAGGAGATCTGGTCCTAAGAAAAGTGCTCGATCATATGAGGGATCCTGTTCAGGGGAAGTTGGGCCCGAACTAGGAAGGCTCGTACAAAGTTACTTCTAAAGGTGGCACTGGAGCGTACCACCTAGAAGACATGAACGGGAAAGCAGTCCCTAGGCCGTGAAATGTAAACAATCTCTGAAAGTTTTACTTTTTCTTTTAAAAGTTCAATGTAATTTTTTCATTTCCTATAAAACGCCATTGTTTGGCACAAGTTTTTCCTTTCAAAGCTTCTTCAAAATTTTTATCACATAAACTTCCTGACAAAAACTTGGGGGGCACACCCTGAGTATAGTAAATGTCATTAGCAGCCTAAAAAGGCCAAGTTCGAAATTTATCCGAACTAATATAGCCCTCGGTGTGGATGTTGACCCCATTCTTAGGATGAATAAGCCTAAAAAGGCTAAGTTCAAAGTTTATGTTGACCCCATACTTAGAATGAATAAGCCTAAAAAGGTTAAGTTCGAAATTTATCCAAACTAATACAGCCTTTAGTATGGATGTTGATCCTATACTTAGAATGAATAAGCCTAAAAAGGCTAAGTTCGATATTTATCCGAACTAATTTAACCCTCAGTATAGATATCGATCCCATACTTAAGATGATTAAGCCTAAAAAGACTAAGTTCAAAGTTTACCCGAACTAATACAACCCTCAGTATGGATGTTGATCCCATACTTATGATGATTAAGCCTAAAAAGGTTAAGTTCGAAATTTATCCGAACTAATTTAACTTTCAGTATGGATGTTGATCCCATACTTAGAATGATTAAGCCTAAAAAGGCTAAGTACGAAGTTCATCCGAACTAATTTAACCCTCAGTATGGATGTTGGTCCCATACTTAGGATGATCAAGCCTAAAAAGGCTAAGTTCGAAGTTTATCCGAACTAATTTAACTTTTAGTATGGATGTTGATCCCATACTTAGGATGATTAAGCCTAAAAAGGCAAAGTTCGAAGTTCATCCGAACTAATTTAACCCTCAGTATGGATGTTGGTCCCATACTTAGGATGATCAAGCCTAAAAAGGCTAAGTTCGAAGTTTATCCGAACTAATTTAACCCTCTGTATGGATGTTGATCCCACTTCGAAATTCATCCAAACTAATTTAACCCTTAGTATGAATGTTGGTCCCATACTTAGGATGATCAAGCCTAAAAAGGCTAAGTTTGAAGTCCATCCGAACTAATTTAACCCTCAGTATAGATGTTAGCCCCATACTTTGGATGAGTAAGCCTAAAAAGGCTAAGTTCAAAATTTATCCGAACTAATTTAACCCTCAGCATGGATGTTGATCCCATACTTAAGATGAGTAAGCCAAAGGGCCTAAGTTCGAAGTTTATCCGAACTGATTTATCATTTTGTATGGATGTTGATACTTTGGATGAAAGAAGCCCAAAAAAGTTGTGTGTGGAAGTTTATCCAAACTATTTGGGCTCTTAGTAAGGAAGTCCATCAGGAACAATGCAAGCATGAAGTTATAAGAGGATAGAAAGAAATTTTTATTAATAAAAGGAGGGGCTGGAACCCTCAAAGCTACAAGAACAAGCCCCGAAGGGCAGTACAGAGACAATTCAAAAATAAAAAGCAAAAACCCTCAAGGACCAGCTAAGAAGTCCACTATTGTTTCCACCGGAGTGCCGACTTCCCCAACCACAACAGGAGTAATCGCCTGTTCGGCACTGGCTTCAGTCACTTCTTCATCAGTAGTTGCTTCCCTCTCAACGGCCACTAGAGCCTCTCCCTCCTCACCTTCGCCTGCTTCCTCCACGGACTTGCTCGAAAGAGGAATATCAGTATATAAGGGGAAGAAAGTCTCGACCCCTACAGCCTCTAGTGCGTCCTTCCAAGTAGAAGCGTAGATTATGTCCTGGAGCTTCAGTACTTGTCCTTTGTAGTCCTTCGTGGCTTCAGCCACGCCCTCAGCATAGCCCTTCTCCTGGGCCAAGGCTACCTCGATCTGAACCTCCCCCAGCTGCGCTTGAGAGGCGATTAGGCTCTCCTCCTTTTCCTTGAGGTGCCTCTCCAGTGCAACCTCTTTTACTTCTAGCTCAGAGACCCGACCCCGAGTTGCATCGGCAACCTTCGTCTTCTCCCGAAGACTACCCTCCAGCTTGCTCATCGGTTTCAGGTAGTTAAGGTTCACCTGGCACAGCTTGGTGAGATCTCCCTCTTTGGCCTCAACACGCTCCACCATCGCCATCAAACGTTGAAGGCTCTTCAAAGGAAAAGGGTATTAGCATCAAAGAGAAACAAAGAAAAAAGGAAGGAAGCACAAGATAACTGAAGCAAGGGAATACCTGGATGGAGTACCGAATTGTTGATTTGACCAACTTTTTGTGGGGGAGTTTTCGGACCTCCTCCATATCCACAGGCAAGAGGAGAGCCTGGGTCAGCTCATAAGCGGTATCCGGAGATGCCGCCTTGTCTTCTACGTTTATTCGGCGATCTCCTTTGGACAGCACGGGGGTCCATGGTTCTGATTCCCCACTAGCATCCACCACCTTCTTCCCCTTCGCTTTCTCTCTCTCCTTCTCTTTCTCTATCTCCCTCCCTACCTCCTTCTCCGAAGATTCCCCCACCTTCTTTAGCCTCTTCGGTGCTGGGGCTGCCACCGTCTCCACAATGGCAAGCTATGAGAGCTCGGCTGCGAGTTCGGCTACTTTTGATCGTCTAGGCTCCACGGGCCTTGTAGAGCCGACCACGATGGTCTATTTCTTGGGCCCTCCACGTGTGAGTAGAGCGAAAAGGTCGGCGGTAGGAGCCTTCCTCTTGGCCATCTCCTCAATGTGCATAAGATCTAATGAACTTGGTGAAGAAGAAGAAGAAGAAATCAAAATTGTATAACCTGACGACGGAGGACCAGGCTCTTCAGCAACGAAGGAAGGCTAGGCAACGGTGACATGTCTTTCTACTCGGGTGAAGGGCAACATGATCGCTTCAGGGATGTCCACAGGTGCCGAAGCTGGAGCAGCTACCCGAACTCCAGACGTGTTCGGCCTGATGAAGCTCCGGTAGGTTGGTATGTATTTTAGAAGAATATGAGCATCATAGCCCAATCTTCTCTGTTCGAGCAAGCCTTCGTAAGCCCAAACCTTCTTCAAATCCTCAAAATGCACGTCGGGTAAGGATCCCTGGGCTGGGTTGTTTGCAATAGCACCTACGCCAAACAAGGAAGGTATCAGAGCTCGAGAAGCACATAAGTAAATAGAGCACTCAATGGAGAATAACATCAAGCAAGTAGTGGGGGAACCTACCAGGCCTGAGTCTGTCCTTCCAAGGGATTGTGAAGATATCTTGCTCTTCTCCAGGGCCGAACTCAAAGTTCCCTGTTATATACAAGAAGTCATCATCGACATCCTTGCCAGAGTCTACCAGTTCGATGACCAACTTCTTGGCTTTGAGGTAATATGACCCAGATGAATATTTTACCATGTTGTAGCAATAAACGATATTCCAGATACCAAGGTTGGTACCCAAAATACAGTTCAGTTTCACAACACCCATAACCACTCTAAAGACGTTGGAAGAGACCTGCTACGAAGGAGGGGGTGAATGAAAAATCGAACTCCCCCTTCCACTATGGCAACCAGTGGAAGGGGAAGCTTTTCCCAGTTTCCTTCACGAGAGTCATACAGTTCAACCAAAGTAATTCCAACGTCGTTTGGGACGTTGTATCGACGCCGAAATTCGTGCATAGCCGTTGGTGTCAATACCAGCTTTTGGAGTTTACCCATTGGGAAGAAGAGAAAAACAGAAGGATAGAAGAAGAAAAACATTCTGGGAAAAGCGAGCAAACCCACCTCAAGGCAAGAAAAAGGCAACAAAAAGTGAAATTTTACCTTAAAATGGTTGCAGAAACCTCAAGCCGCCACCAAAACTGGAAACCTATCGCCGGAATCTGGGTTCGTTCATGCTGGAAATCGCAGAAAAAATATCGTAGGAGAGGCTTAAAACGGTGAAAATAATGGAAATGGCGTCCCAGAGGGTTTTTATACCTATCGTTTGAAATGACAGGCGCATTTAATACGCTGTACGTTTGAAACGACGCGAATAATCATTAATTGATGTCTAACACCGCTACCACGCGCCACTCAAGACACGCCACGTCAGCAACACAAGGCTCGAGGCCAGCCGTCATCACTCATGAGAGGAGCCCAAGGGGTCTGGGTAGCCTAACCGTTACCCGAAGAACCAAATAAAGGCTCCCAAACAATGGAGCACCACTAGGGACTTTGACACCCAGCACGTGCCCTGAACAACTTAACCAAACATACACCATACCAAGGACTGACAACCGAACAGATATTTAAGCTCTGGATCCTTACCAGGTAGATTGGCCAAGATAGAACCAAAGTTGGGGGTAGTTGAGGGTGGACAAAAGTTATAGGCCTAAGGCCCGACCCGGCCCAAATAAATGGGACCAAAGTCCCAAAAAGGAGGCCAGCCCAAAAATGGACTAGCCCAGTACTCAAAGAATCCCAGATGGCCAGTTGTTCGGTCCATACGAGTTCGGCCCACCCCAAAAAGGGGTAGTCCGAACAAAATGAAGTCCATGATGGCCCTAAAAGGAAAGAGAGCTCAGCAAGTTTTCATCCTTGATATGATCTGTTCGAATACAAAAGATGGAAACAAATCACAATCAGATCTACAGGATAGAAACAAATTCGAATCACATCAGGATAGGAAGCAATCCCTGAAGAATCAAGAGGTAGAATCCTAAAAGGATTCAGCCTCATGTGGTTTTTGATCCCTATATAAAGGGAGGCACTCTCAACCCACAGGTACGCAACTCTAAGCCCAATTCTTGACTAGAAACCTCCCAGAGAGATATCTAACTTGAGCGTCGGAGTGCCTCCTGGTCAAACCAAATCAAAGTGCACTAACCGTGTTCTTGGTGTTGTAGGAGTTCGGCGGCGAAACAAGAAGTCTTCAGTGAGTTCCGCAGCGAGGAGTTTGGCCCATATCCTGTTCAGGGTCATCAGTATTGGGCCAATTTACTTGGTCCAGATTGTGTCGAACAAACCTCTAGTTTATACCGCGTATAGTAGACATTTGGCCGAAAGAGAACTTTAATTTGCCTGACCAGCCCACGAGGAGAATTATTGTGTTCAAGGGCAGAGCCACGGTGTGGCGAGAGGAGGCTATTGACCCCGCTAGAATTTTTCAACAAGTTATTAATATTTTATATATTTTAACAATTTAAGATTTTGTCCCTCTAAATTAAATATTTAGCCCTTCTAAATTATGAATTTTCTCCTTAGCATAAAATGACAAACACCTCAGTTGCACAGCCCTAATTGCATTGTGAACACAAGAAAAAAAATTGTAGAGATCTATTTCTCTCGGCGACTCCTTCAGTCATCCACTCATTCTCCTTCATTTGCTTTGTTTTTTATATTAGCAATTTCTGATCTACTTGAGAATTTCATCTTGGATGTACGCTCTAGTTTTGAGTTTTTGATTGAAAAGGAACATGTAATCTTGCTTAGAAGATGGTAAAGACCAAAAAAAGATAAAAGATACCCCTTAATTTACAAATTTCTATCATTTGCCTTGATTTTATCGGTTGCAACAGTAACAGTAGAAAGGGCATTTTCTGCTATAAAGATTGTGAAGACTCAGCTTCACAATCGAATAGGTGATCAATAGACGCATAATAGTTTATTTGTATGTATTGAGAGAGATATTTTTTATAGCATTACAAATAAAACTATCATGTATCATTTTTAAAATATAAAAAGTTATCATGGCAAACTGTAAATTTGTGAGACCCTGACCTGTTTTCTTTTTCAGTATTTTGGGACGCGCATTACGTGTTTTCGTTTGAGTATATTTTTACTGTTTTTGATGCATGATCGGACTTAGATATACATGCGGGGTAGGTTCCCAGGACCGTGATCCGTTGTGGTGTGAATTTCAAAAAATTTCAAAAAAAATATATTTTCGAGTTCTATAAATATCTGAAGTTAGATATTTTTCATAAAGATATTTTCCAAAACTTCTCCAACAAACTTCCTATTTTTTCTCTACTTTCTCTTTAACATCTCAGGGGCCCGGGGCTCGATTTTCGACGATCAGACTACCGATCCTTGTTATTGGCGTCATGGTCTACGCGTTCATCTGGTCAGAATTCTATTCTGGCGAAGCTTGGTTTTGCACGTGGATCAAGACATCGAGTTTTGAACTCACCGAGGTAAGATTCTAGACCCTATGCTGTATAAGAGTGCTACGTGTGATCGTGTGTGTTTTTTTAACGGCTTGATAGTTGTAGATCTGATTTTCTATAAGTTGGGTTTTTGGGTTAAAAATCGATTTTATGTCGATTTTGGTGGATGAAATCGTGTTTCGAGGATTTCTTTTGAGGGTATGGTGTCTGGCTTGGGCGTGTGTATGTCCGAGGGTGTTGTGTGGGAGTTTAGAGGCTTTGATTCGAGATTTGGAGGTGAAACCCGTTGCTTAAAAACGGTTTCTGGGCTTGTTCAGTCGACTGAACTCATAGGTTCAGTCGACTGGATCATAATTCTTGAGTTCGGTCGACTAGATCGTGGGGTTCGGTCGACTGAATCGTGCATTGAGGCGTTTTTGTGGTTTTCTAGTGTGTTGTTGGGTCGACTGGACCGTGGGGTTCGATCGACTGAACCTGGGCAGTTTTGTGTTTGTGATTTTGGTTTTTGATAGGCGTCTTATGGTATTCAATTGATTAATTTATGAGAATTAGTTGATTCAAATACCTGTGGATTCCTTTTGGGGTTCAATTGGTCATATGGCGGTTTGGGGGTCGTGTTGTGGCCTCGGGTGTTTCGTTTAGATGCCGTCCTTGGGTTGACGTGCATGGTTAGATTTTG
>JAULJZ010121536.1:0-11197 GCA_032270985.1 Heliamphora pulchella
GATTTGATTTTATTCTCTATATTTATTGTATTTCTTTTATTGTTTATCCCTATTCGCCTATAAATAGGCCATATATTATACAGTTTCAATATACAGAAAATATACAATCTTCTCATTTTCTTCATATATTATAGCAAAACATTGAAAGGTTTTTGAGGTTCAAAGTGACAAATGCAAGTTTCTGAAATTTTTGAATTTATAAATTATAAAAAAATACATGTCATGAAAGTATTAGCTTCTTTTATTCCATATGGTAATATTTATTATATTTAATGGTGGCTCTATTTAATTAAAGTATATTATATGAAAACAAAATCAATGTCATTAATACTAATTCATTGATCAGTAACGCATTATTTTTAAATTTCTCTTTTATCGTAGTCAATATAAAAATTCTTATCCCAAAAATAAATTTTAATTTTAATATTTATAATCTAATGCACATACTAAGAAACTAGTAGATAATAATTTTAGATTCTACAAACCTATTTTTTGAATTATGATATAAATTTTCTAAATTATTTAAAAATATTTATAAATTAAACATTATAGTGTCTCTCAAAATTAATAGAGATACTCCTAATTGTCCTAAAATATAGTATTTTAACTATCTTCAAAAATGTCTCTCAAAAGATTTCATGTTTCTTTCAGGAAGAATAGATTATTTTTTGCTTAAGTTTAGATTAGTTATATATTTTATTTGTTAAAATGTAATATAAATCAATTTTAAGTATATCGAAAATTTTAAAACAAAAACCAAAAAACTAACATTGAGAAAACAAAGGGAATGGTGATTGAAAATTAATAATAAATTATGATAAAATAAAAAAGAAGAAAACACCAGGTTGTGTACAAATAATTACCAATTTAATTTTTTAACTAAACACTATTTTTTCTTCTCAACGGATTTAATTGGATTTTTAGTAACATATATTTTTATTATTTTGAAATCTCCATATTCTCATGTTAAAAACTTGAAAAAATTGGGGATTAATCATTTTTTTAGACCTCGTAAGAGTTTTAGTTCTACCATATTTATTTTACTAATTTTAGTTCCATCATAAATTAAGATAAAACTAATTTCATGACTGATCTACCCTTATTTAAAAGATTTGATTTTCATTTTCTATTATATCTGAAGTTTTAATTTGAAAAATCTAAACCCTAGCAATCTAAACTCTAGCCACCGCCTCTATATGCCACATTTCTTACCCTAGTACCACTATATCTCTCTCTCTACAAAACTATACAAAACTAAAGCTCCGTTAGTCCTTCATGGCCGCCGCTATAACATCTACCAGCTTCATCCTAGTCCTCCTTGCATGCGAACAGTTTACAAAGAGAGCAAGGCATTGTCTTCCATCGCAGACTTCCAACTAATACATGTATTAGTTGCATTTGTGATGTAGAATCATGAAAAAATAAAAGACAAACTATCAACTGAGACATCTATCAGTTATATTTGTATTGTAGTGATCAGAAAAATACAATGCAAACTATCAATTGATATATCTATCAGTTGTGTTTGTGAAGCAAGATTATGAGAAAATACAAAACAAACTATCAACTGATACATCCATCAGCTATATCTGCGCTACAACGATGACGGTGACGACAGTGACAACGGCGACAGAGCTAAGGTTGTGGTGATTGCTACGCGAGATTTTGAAAAAGATTTTTGAGATGAGATTTTGAATTCCTATTTACGAAGGGATTTGGTCAATATAATCTTCTGAAGATGTAGCTTAAGGGTATTTTTGGCAAATATTAATGTTATGGGACTAATTTTATTAAAAAAGAGTTAGATATGACCAATCCTTAAATATCAACTGATATTTAGATCTTTACCAAAAAATTTCTAAAAAATTTAGGATGTCCCCTTTTAGCGACACGTTGCGCTTGCCTTCATGCATTTTGAGAAATGAATAAAGGGCACTGCATCAGCGCCCATGTGCGATAAAAAATAAGTAAGGGTTCCTGCAGTTCCTTGGACGAGCATGGGTATAGAAGTTAGCCCAGAATTATATGCTTAGATTAGCAATTTGGAATATAGAACCTTAACATGTAAAAGAATAGAATTAATTGATACTATTATTATAAGAAAAATAAGTATAGTGTACTTACAAGAGACTAAATGAATAGGAAAAAAATCAAAAAAAATAAATGATACATAGTATAAAATCTATTATACTGGAAAAGAGAGACATCGAAATAGTGTATGAATAATAGTTGTTAAACACTTTAAAGATAATGTAGCAACAATCACGCGAAATAAAGATATGATAATTTTAATTGAACTTATGATTGGAGAAATTATAGTTAATATGATTAGTATCTATACACCTCAAGTTGAATTGGATGACCATACTAATAGACAATTTTGGGATCAAATGTATAAAATGATCTAAGAATAGTGTACAAGAATTATAGGTGGAGACTTCAATATGCACTTAGGAAATAAGAGACAATGATATGAGGAGGTTTATGGGGGATTTGGTTTTGAAAATTGAAATGAGGCCGAAGAAAGGATCCTAGATTATATAATAGCATTTGATCTTATATTAAACAGCACCTTATTTAAAAAGAAATAAGACATTTATAACCCTTAAGAGTGATTCTCATAAAAGTCAAATAGAATATTTACTTATTAAAAATATAGACCGTTTAGCATATAAAGATTGTAAGGTAATTCATGAGAAAATTTTAATATCACAACATAAACTTATGATATTAGATATTCAGATTAAAGGACAATATAAAGTGAGAAAATATATTAGAATTTCGTGAATTAAATGGTAGAATCTTAAAAGTGATAAATTAGAGATTTTTAAGGACAAAATATGTAAAGAAATAAGGTGGAATTTAGAAGAAGATATTAAGAGATTATGTGGAATGCAATGACGAAATACATTAAGGAAATCTAGTAGTGGAATGATGAGATCCAATCCATAATAAAAATGAAGAAAGAATGCTTTAAAACATGAAAAAATGATATAAATAAGGATAATTTTAAGAGCTACAAACAAACTTGTTATGACGTTAAGATAACTACTAGTGATGCTAATTAAATTAAAAGCTTACGATGATTTTTACACTATTTGAGATAGTAAAGATGGAGAAAATAGCATCTATAAACTCACTAAGAAGAGAGAGAGAGAGACCTTACTCAAATTAAATGCATAAAAAGCGAGGAATTAAGGGTGTTAGGGAAGGATGAAAAGATTAAAGAAAGCCGAAAAATCTATTTTAAAAATAATTAAACGAAAAACATGCTGCAAGAACCAGATGAGAGGAATCTAATAACTCGGGTAACACTAAAGAATATAAGTGCTATCGTAGAATAAGAAAGTTTGAAGTGAAAACTGTAATTAAGATAATGAAATCAATTAAGGCTTTAGGACCAAATAATATTCCTATGGAGGTGGGGGAATACCTAGGAGAACTAGAAATAATTGGTTAACAAAATTATTTAATAAAGTCATAATGACAAGAAAAATGCACGAAGAGTAAAAAATAGTATTATAGTACTTATATATAAAAACAAATGAAATATTCAAAATCGTAACAACTATAGAGACATTAAGTTGATAAGTCATATGATGCAATTATGAAAAAGAGTAATTGAACATCATCTAAAGTTAACAATAACACTATCACAGAATCAGTTTGATTGCACTAGTAGATCAACTATAGAAGCAATCTACCTATAGAGGAAATTAATAGAGAAGTATATAGAAAATAATAAAGATCTTCATATGATTTTTATAGACTTAAAAAAGGCCAATGATAGAGTGACTAGAGATATCTTATATATGGTAGGCGTTGGAGAGAAAATGAGTGACAAATGGTATATTGGTGTAATAAGAGACGAGTATGATAGAGCTGCCATAACAATTTTGATCACTTAGGGGAGAAACATGATTACAGTATGACTATAGCAAGAATCGATTTTGATCCTTTATCTCTTTACCTTAGTTATGGATGATCTGATTAAATATATTCAGGATAACGTTCCATAGATTATTTGTAGATGATATTGTCTTAGTGCATGAGACATGGAGTGGAGTTAACAATAAACTAGAAATATAGAGAGAAACTTTAAAGTCAAAAAGTTTTGATTAAGTATGAACAAAACTGAATATATGGAATATAATTTTAGTAACAATAGAAGTATTAATAGTGAAGAAGAGTGAATATTTTTATTATCTAGATTTGATTATTAACAAATATGAGGAGATTAAAAATGATGTAACATATAGAATCAAAATTAGTTAGCTCAAGTGGAGTATGTTCGGCATTTTATATGATCGATGAATACCTACAAGATTAAAAGAAAAATTTTATAAATTGAGTATTAAACCAACAAATCTATATGGAACAGAATGTTGGACTACTAAGAAAAATTACATAAATAAGATGAGTACTATTAAAATAAGAATGTTAAGATGGATGTATAGTAAAATTAGAAAAAATAAAATTAGGAATGAAAAGATTCGTGGAGTGGTAGAGGTCGTACCGATTGAGGATTAATTGAGAAAAAATAGATTAAGATAATTGGACATATACAATGTAGATTAGTTGATACATTAATAAAGAAAAACTATAAGATCATGCAAAATGAAAATATTGGAGGGTGTGGTAGGCCTAGATTGACATGAAATTTCATATTAAGAAAAATATGAACTTATTGAACCTAAATGAAGATATGGCACTTGTGTAGAGGTTATTTCGCAAGGATGAGATTGATTGTTAAGGGAAAGGAAAGAATTAGGCCCAGGTTCTCAAGCTCGACGGTTTGATTGCTCCTGTACAAAGAAATAGGGATAAGATTGGCCGATAGGCTTTACTAGAAAGTCCCTCCGATGCTTAAGTCAGTTGACTGTATAAAGCATATTCAAGGTTCTAAAATGAATTTGACAGAGTTTTTGTAAGAAAAAAGTTTTCTATGTACCTTATAAATGAGTTCGATTTTTATATTAAAGCCATGTGAGATTTGGCGGGAAAAGGGTGATTCCTCGTGTTTTTTGCGAGAAAGGGGTGGCTCCCCAGGCTTGTTTATAACATAACCCCTCTTTTTTCCTTACAGGAACTATCTGTGGCGCCTTCCGTAACACGAGCAGATTGATTGACTGTTTCGTGTCATGTCAACTGTCATTTGATACAGAGGTGTATGGAGATGGTGCTCTGAGTACGACTGTCCCTCCGATATTCAACCGATCGAGCTTAGCGGATAGAATTGGCTTGACCTTAGATTCTGAAGCAAGTACCCTGGCTATCATGATTTGGGCCTCTAGGCCTGACCCCTGGTCTGTGGGCCAGGCCTCCACTTTTGGGCTGACCCTCATCAACTCTTAATGAAATAGAATAATGTAAATAATTCATGTAGTCAAGCCCAATCGATTGAAACAAGGCGTAGTTCGATTTGGTTTAACTTGGATTCCTTATTTAATTTTTTTTTAAAATTAAGATTATTTTATTAGTTAACTTAGCCTATTATTTTTTTCTTGAGTCGAAAGTTTGTAAACATTTTTTCAAAATTCAATTAGTTAATCTATTCAGTTAATTAATTTTTAAAATTAAAATTATTTCCAAAATCCTATTGATTATCACATGCTATAGTTTTGGAATTATTTATATTTTCAAAAATAATTATAAATTATAAAGTAACATTTGCTTTTAATTGTTGATAGAAATATTTTTTGATTAATACATGATTAAAGATAATTTTGTTGATATTTTGAAGTTAACTATTGTACTGATATGAATAGAGATAAAAATTTTAAAAAGGAGAAAAAAGATTTGAGTATTTATATTTTTTTATTTTTTATTAGAATAATTGTTTGACATTCATTTTCTAAATGATTCTTCATACATATTAAATTATGAGAATCTTTAAATACTAAAAAGATTTTAAAATTACGATAACATAATTTTTTGTAATTAAGATCATGTGCGAATTTATGATAGTAGTAAAATATAATTATTTAAGGGTTTTTTTCCTCAAATCTCTCCACTTTTGGAGAGTTTAAATGTTAGTGTTTTAAGATAGCACATGGATTATTTAGAGTCTACAGTGTGGACTGCAATGTATAATTAGTGCGCATTGTGCCCACCCTAGTCCTATTTTGAAATTTAAATTGTACATTTTATTATTTGTATAATTTATTCAATCAAAATATCAAATTAATTGAATATAAGCGAATACTTTAATAAATCAAATTTTATAAAAAATAAATAATTTGGTCATCGAAATGAAATTAGAGTAGAGTCCATTAAAGGTGTTCAAGAGACTTGAAAAACCTATAAACTAATTAAACCCGATTTTTATGAATTGGGTTGGTCCGTCCAACTAAGATGATGAATTAGTTGTAGAACCAAAATTTTTAGAATTGATTTAGTCCGTTTGATTCTCGAGTTGATACTTTTTAAAATCAACTCAATTCGTGACCCAAAGAGTATACATGTATTTTATAAAAAATAAATTAATTGGTATAACAAGTAGCTACAAGACACAATTAGGATACAAAACACAGTTGTATATTTGTTGAGAATATTTTTAATTTTGATATTTGTTTGGAACTAATTGAATATTTGTTAAGAATGTTTTTAATTTGGATATTTGTTTGGAATTAGTTGGATATTTTTATGTGAGGATTGTCTTATCTTTTATGTGATATTATTTTGGTTCTTGAATAACTTGAATTGGTATTAGATAATGTGTAAAACTAGTGAACAAAGAAAACTACGGTTCCAACCCAATCCAACCCGTGTTAATTTGGGGTGAATTGGGATAATTTTAAAAAAAGAAGATGGTTTTAGAGGTGTCCAAAAAACCGTTGAAATCATTAAACTAGTCAAGACCGATCCAAACTATATGGTTTAGTTCTGTTTTTTGGTAAACGGTTTGGTTCTTATTTCAAATAATTAGGAATTGCACTTTGCATTTTGGTTCACGAATTAAACTTCAAAAAATTGTATAGAACTGAATCGATTTGTTTCTTACTAATACAATTTATATTATGTATTATTTATAATGAAAAAAACTTAAAAATATTATTTATTTTATTTTACATCTTCTCTTTGTTTATTTTTTCTATTATATTATTTAATTTTTTAATTTTTTCATAATATCGTAATATTATTTAATTCATAAATTATTAATAATATATGAAAAAGTAATAAAATACAATTTATAATATATAAAAATAAGAATCTCTATTTGTAAGAATATAAA
The DNA here is from genome assembly GCA_032270985.1 of Heliamphora pulchella. Classification (NCBI taxonomy): domain Eukaryota; kingdom Viridiplantae; phylum Streptophyta; class Magnoliopsida; order Ericales; family Sarraceniaceae; genus Heliamphora; species Heliamphora pulchella. The sequence continues at coordinate 7,235 of JAULJZ010121536.1, forward strand.
ATAATAATAAAATAAAATATAAAATAAAATAATATTAACAAAAAATTAAGATTTAATAAAAAATAAATAAATATATAATTTTTAAATATAAAATATGTAATAAATATTTATTCTCAAATTCGTGATTCCAAGTCAAAATTAAGCCCCTGTTTATTGGTTCTATTTAATTTAATTTTATATTATATGCTGTTTATTTTTAATATTTAAACGTTTAAAATTATTTAAAACGACATAATTTTTATTTTAATTTAAAATCGAACCAATTAATCACTCCTACTGTCACCTCCATACAAACCAATCAATCACCCATAGTTACAGACCAATCAATCACCCCTGCTGTTGTACCACCCAAACTATCAAATGATTATTACTAATAACACAATTAATTTTTTTTAACCCCCAAACCAATAAGTTAATCGAGTTGGTAGCCTTAGTTTTGAATTGGATGAGTCTGCAGTCCACAGATGAGTGACCCATAATTGGGAATATCACTCTAATCTCCATCTCCATGAAGCCCTTAATCAACTTCCTCATCTATTTTCTGCTGCTCACATTTCTACTCCAATCATCGTCGTCGTCGTCGTTGGGTTCGGAGATCGGGCCTCTGGCTCGGGAGCTGCTGGAATCGGCGAGAGAGCCGGAGTTCTTCGAATGGGTAAGAGGGATCCGGAGGAGAATCCACCAGTACCCAGAGCTGGGTTTCGAGGAGTACAGAACGAGTCAACTCATCCGGTCCGAGCTCGACTCGCTTGGCGTCGGATTTTCTTGGCCGGTAGCTGGGACTGGGGTCGTCGCTTCCATTGGGTCCGGGGCTCAACCCTTCTTCGCACTCCGAGCTGACATGGATGCCCTCGCTCTGCAGGTTCCAAAAAACTCCCTCCTCTCCCCCTCTCCTTTCCATCTATGCCCTTTATTGGTAACTAGGTAAAAAAATAGTTTTATTTTGTTTTTGTTTTGTTTTTTTTTTGTTTTTTTTTTTGTCTTTTTCAGCCTAAAACCTTGTTTAGATTGTAAGTATATCATTTGGTAAAGAATTGAGCTTCTCTAAAGTTTGAGTTTTAAAATTTACTGTAAAGTTCGTAAAGTTCGTAAAGTTCAATCGTTATGGTTAACATTGGTAATTTGAACCGTTCATCTAGTGGGGTTCATTGGGAGTGTTTGTTGTAGATTAAATTATAAACTTAAAAACTATAGCTAAAAAAGATGTAATTATAACTTTAAGTAAAAATTGCAAATGTTTGTTAAAGTTGTGTATTAATTGTTTAAAACAAAAGAGTTTATGTTTGTTGATTTAGAATCAAAATCTATAAGCAAAAAGTTAGAAGGATACTTGTTAGGCTTTTTCTAAGTTTTTGCTAAACTACAAGCTAAAAGTTATAATTTAACTAGTAACAAACATCTCCATTGAAAAATGCAAAAAAGAAAAGTCAATTGGGTATCCATAACCACGCTATCAAGCACGCATTTATCTTAAATAAAGTAGACGGTTCATTCTAAAAATTACAATTGCTATCTAAATAAATGTTATAAGATATTATTGCTATTGAGATTTAATCAATCTAATTTTTTACATGAATGATTTTCTCAACAAGTTATACAAGATGAACGGTTCAGGTCACCTGATGAGCATGAGATGGGCCTATAACGATTGAACTTTGTATTGAAGTTTAAATCCTAAACTTTAGAGAGGCCCAATCCTTTAGTAAATTAGTTTTAAAGCTAATTATTTTTAAAGGTTAAACTAGCTTTTTTGAACTTCATTAATTGGGTAAAAAGCGTTTTTGTTCTGTTTTTTTTCAAATTAAATATTATTATTTTTTTATATAGTCGATTATAACGATTATATATAGTTGGTCATGACGTTTACTTTTGGACCTTGACTTCGAGCCTCCACGATGGTCCCTATGAGAATATATTATTGGAGATATGTTCGCATTATTGAGATTGTCAGAATATACTATCATTATTATTGTGATTTAGTTTCCTAGTTAATCTATTATCGTTATTAGGATTTCTATAGCCTATATATTTGATGTATTTTTTCATTGTAAATTAAGCATTTTGGCTCAAGATGCAATAATAGTAGTCTTTACTTTGTTTGCTTACATGGTATCAGAGTAGAGTTTCAAATTCTAATCAACCGTCAATAACTCTAATCCGCCGTCAGTCCTTTCTCTTCGGCGCCATCGATCTATCTTCCCTCCTGCGCCATCGTCATCTTCCCTCTTGGCACCCTGAAACCCTAGATCACAGTCCCTGCGTCGTCATCACATTCCCTCTTGACCTTCGAAACCCTATATCACAGTCTTCCTGCATCGTCGTCGTCGTCATCCTTCGCAAACCAAGAAAACCCTAGCCATTGTTTGTCCTTTGCGCCATCGTTCCTTCTCCTTCAATCGTCACCGAAACCCTAGATCTACTCTTCCTCGAGTTGCGAAAACCCTAGCCGAAGGCTTCTGCCACTACAATTAGCACTGACAACTTCATCGGGTCCTTCCTCTTCTCCGATCGTCACTGCTGACACCCAAGACTTGTAGATCGAAAACCCTTTGGCCTTGAAAACCCTCAGTCGAGACTCCTTGACTGCCGACGACTTCACCGTACCTTCTTACCAGCGCTGACAACCTCGCTGGACCCCTTTACTAGCACCGGCAACCTCACCAGCAGCAATATTGGTTTATGGTTTCCGTTTGGTACTGTTTGGCTCCTGGTTCAACTATTGGAATTGTTTAGCAATATTGGTTTGTGGTTTCAGTTTAGTACTGTTTGGTTCCTAGTTCAACTATTGGCACTGTTTGGCTCCTTGTTCTTACTTTTGTTTGGCTCCTGGTTCTCCCTTAGCACTGTTTGACTTCTAGTTCTTATTTTTGGGTACTATTTGGAATTAGCTTTCGAATTAGTTTTGGCGCTGTTGGATCTTGCTTTCTGTGCTTTAACGGACGAAAATTTGCAAGCCATAGTACCAGATTGCATGGAAATTCTTCACAATGGGCATAAGTTTTTTTTTTAACTCGAAAATTTAGATACGAATTCTAGCATGTGATTTGGGTTTTCTCGCCTTTCAGTGGTTCTTTAATCTCCTTCGTACATTTTCTATTTGAGCAGTTTCAGACCACAGACCATGAAGGTACCGTTTGGGCTCCAATCTCATGCATTTGCTATGCCTACGTTCTCTTCAGGTTTGCATAGTTCTTATCTCACTGGTATTTCTCCCACTACTTGGATATTTGATTATGGTTCTTCACATGATATGACACCTAACTTGTCCAGTTTTAGTCATTGTACTTCCCCTACTTCTCTAATTTCCATCTCTACTGCCAATGGTGCTTCTATACAGGTTGTTTATATTGGTTCTGTTATTCCTTATTCGTCCACTTTTTTATCTATACCTAATGTCTTTTATGTTCCTCAGTTGACTATTATTTTATTATTTATTAGTTACTTTCCAACTCTGGTTTTGACGTTGTGTTTTCTTTCTCTGGTTGTGTTGTTCAGGTTCGGACATCCCAGACACAGGTTGAGACTGGGCGTAGGATTGGTAATTTATGTGTTAGAAAGTTTGCATCTCCCTTTAGATTCCTCCTCGGCGGCTTTATCTTTCTTTTCTTTAGATAAGCACTCCTCCTTTTTAACTTTGGCATTCTCAGTTAAGTCATCTGTCTAGTGACCGCCTAAAACAGTTTGTTCAATCTAGTTGCTTGGATAAAGTATCTGCCAGCGACATATTTGAATGCTACATTTTTTAATGTTGTTGTTGTAAGCTGGCAAAAATGTCAGCTCAATCATTTCCTAATAGTACTTCGCTCTCTACATCTCCTTTCTCCCTTGTTCATACTGATGTTGGGGTCCTTCTCCCATTGCAACAAAAGGCGGGTCAGTGTATTATGTCTCTTTCATTAATGATTATAGTCATATTTGTTAGATGTATTTAATGTCTCACAAATCAGATTTTTTTCGTATTTA
>JAULJZ010121557.1:0-11196 GCA_032270985.1 Heliamphora pulchella
TATATATATATATATATATATATATAAAGACACTTTTTTAAATAAGAAACTTCTTGATGTATAATTAATGGGGATTTGAATCCTGTACATTTTCTAAAGAAATGGAAGGTGTCTCCATTTCCGTTCTTATTATGCTTTTCAAAAAGGTCTTTCATGAAAAAAAAAAATTGACGGAGAGATTTAAAATTAAATGGTTGAATCATATTAACTAGAATAAATAAATGTAAACAGAAATTTACTTTCAAAATCATATTACTAACTTTTTTACGGTAAATGTGTTCTAACTATATAATTATCTATGTCCAATTAACTTAATTTTTCATATGTATATCAATACGGTAAAATAGAAACAAAATTCTCTCAATTTATTCTAAAAAATGGGGAGGACTGAATCTGTATAAAGAGCCAAAGAGGTACAGATAAAAAGAATTTTTTTAATAAAAGATCCTAAAGAAGAGAGAAAAAAAATGAGTAACTAGCTAGGCACAATCCTAACTATTGTATTTTAAAAAAAATTTAACCTTTAAATGTCACTTGGGATAAATATTTCATCAAAACGTTTCATCCCTGTAATATAGATATATAACCGTGTCATTCACGGTTTCTCATCAATAATACCACACACTTACTGGTTATTTTTTTAATCTGTAATTTTAGGAAAAAAAATTGGCTAAAAAAACGATCACAAAATGTTACAAAATGTGTTAATAAGACAAACTTTTAAAAAATTATGATTATACATATAGTTTATGTGTCCACGTTCCATGACAGGTTTGTGTAACCTAAAATTATTCTTTTTTTTTTTCCAAAAGTACAGTCCAAGCTGGGATGCCAAGTCATCTTCGGAATTCCTTCAATCATAAGTTCTTTTCATAACATTAATGTAAAAACAAAGCAAAAAAATGTGTTGGTTTTGGTTATATCTACATTTTTGAGAGACTAGCAATGGCATAACCAATGCATGTAGAGATAAAATTTCATAGTTATTTGTAGTTAAGGGATAATTTTGAAAATAAAACTTGATAGTTATTTGTAGTTAAGGAATAGTTTTGAAAACTTAAAAATTGAGTTCGCTTCGAAAGTATTCCCTTTTAAAAGTAGTATAGAAGTATAGGTATCAAGGGCATTCTCGTTCGCACTCCTCTTTTTATTATTACCAATCCTCGTGCTGCCCATGGCACTCCCCTTTTTTACCCTACTTTATATTGTCAAATTGTTGGCTCTCTTCAATACCTTTGTCTTACCAGGCCCGATCTTATTTTTGCCTTCAACAAAGTCTGACAATACATGCACTTACCCACTAATGAGCATTGGCAAACAATTAAACTTATTCTACGCTTTCTCAAAGCAACCTCTAATCATGGTCTTTTTCTTAACAAATCTATGTCCAATCACCTTCAGGCTTTTTTCGATGCTGATTGGGCTGGTTGTTTTGATGATCGCAAATCTATTTGTAGTTATGCCATTTTCTGTGGCTATAATTTGGTTTTCCTAGTCTTTCTGCAAACAACGGATGATTGCTAATTCATCTATTGAATCGGAATAAAAAGCTTTAGTAGATGCATCTGCTGAACTCACTTGGTTTCAATCTTTATTTTTTGAACTTGGTATTACATTCTCGCAAACACCTATTTTATGATGTGATAATCTTGGGATTACGTACTTATCTACGAATCTTGTATTTCATGCTCGTACCAAATATGTGGAGATTAACTTTCACTTTGTTCGTGAGAAAGTTGTTTGCTGAGAACTCCAAATTTAGTTTATTTTTTCGAAAGATCAGATTATTGACATTTTTACTAAATGCCTATCGACAAATTCATTTGAGTTTTTATGCGACAAGTTGCAAATTCATTCTTTCGATTCTCCAGCTTGAAGGGTGCTGTTAGGATAAGACTCAAATATTGTAAATTTCAAATTAGTACTTATCCTATCAGGATTGCTTGTATCAAATGATTTTATAAATATAATTCAATCTCATAATCTCCGAGTGTGAGAATACATTTTCAATAAATTCATGTGACTGTGGTCTTGTTTGGGATAATTGTTTATTTACCTTTTTTTGCTTATTTTATTTGTAGTGAATTTTTGTATTATTTGGTTGAATTATTATATTTTTGGATTCCTTTATCAAGAAGAGCTCAAAAAGTAAAAATATTTAATCAAAATATGAAAAATTTAAAAAGTACAAAAATAAGCCAAAATAAACCAATAAACCATATTTAATATTACTTATTTTTGTCTTTAGTCGAAAACAACTTATCTTTTGATCAAACTTTTTATTTTTTTAAATTGTCTCATCGGCAGATGAACCAAAAAATTAAACAATTTTATTCAAAAAATGAAAAAAATTTAAAAATACAAAAAATAACCAAAAATTCTACATTTAGCCCAAGCAGGCCACAATTTAGGGCCAACCGCATTACCACGTAAGTGAAGATTCAGATTTCGCAGGCTCATCAGCCATAGAACAAAAGTGGAAAGTTGAAAGATCAACAAAGAATAAATAATAATAATATGGTGATCATATTTTAATATTCACATTTAATTATCACATGATTATAGCATTTTATGTGTATTGCTTAAAAATAAATAGTAGGTTCATAAAATAACATAAGTATCGCACATTATATTCTATATCACATGATATCTAAATATAGTCATCATATGTGGTGTTTGACATTACAGAAACTAATAACTTAAAGAATCTCTAACACCATTTTGTAAAATAGCTAGGCAAAATATAATAAAAATTATGCTATCTATTTTAGCTAATCATTTTTTTAAAGTATTTACTCCAACACAACTCTTTATTTTAGCTATTCATATAAACTAATTTAACAGATTTAAAAAAAAATACGTATACTTATGTGGCGATGACGTGGCAGACATATTTTTATCATATACTTTTTTAACGGTCATATTTTCAACGATCATATTTTTTACATTTATAAATATCAATTCTTCTCTCATTTGAAACAATACCAACTTCCTTTGATCATTATGTCTCGTAATAAGATTACCCTCATGATTCTGAACGATTCTGACTCTGACGATAATTTGCTGATGATTATTATAATTGCCATCGAAGAAGAGCGACTTAATAGTGAGAGACGATCACTACGTCGTGGTTCCATTTCAAGCCATGCAGTTATTTATTATGATCGGGTTCAAGGCCGCGAGAGTTTATTTCGAGACTATTTTGCTGATCCGCCAATATATTCTTTCAATTTGTTTAGAAGGAAATTTTGAATAAATCGATCGCTTTTTCTCCGTATCTTACCTATGGTAGAAGCTTACGATCTATATTTTATTTAAAGAACAAATGTTGTTGGTGTCATTGGTTTGTCTTCCCTTCAAAAAATCATGTTACCATGAGGATGCTTGCTTACGGAGTAGCGACAGATTGGGTTGATGATTATGTAAGGATTGCTGAAAACACCACAATTGAGGGTCTAAAAAGGTTTGTTAAGGCGGTTGTTGCAATCTATTCAGACGAGTACATGAGGTCACCAAATAATGATGATATGGCTCGATTGTTAATTAGCAATTGGTGAATCTCGTGGATTTCATGGATTAATGCTAGGAAGCATTGATTGTGTTTATTGAAAGTGAAAGAATTGTCCGACTGCATGGAAAGGTATGCACTATGGCCACGTCCTGTTGGATTTGGTGTCTCGAATTTTGATATCCATACTCGGTAGAACATCTGGACAGCATTGGAGGGTTAAAAAATGGGTTGATATAGGCGTAGGATCTCTACAGAAGGCAAAGAAATCGAAGCCTGTTTAAGATGGATCGATCGGTTCAAAGACAGATTGATCAGGTTTGGGCACAACAGCAATTTTTTGCGCGGCGGCTAGCTAGGGTTAAGTTTTGATCTAGGGGCTACATAGGTAAGGATTTTATGTTTCATATAAATTCTAAGGTCGTCTATGCACTTGAGAGGGCTCAGTAGAAAGACTAGAGAGAGTATAGAGAGACGGAGAGATGCTCAAGTTTGATACCACAGATACAGTGTGAGTGAGAGAGAGAGAGAGAGAGAGAGAGTGATTGCAATCCTTATTGATAATAGTGAATTCTTTCTTCTTGTCCCATGGAGGTAGGCAGTCAGCCGAACTACATAAATTCTCGTGTTCTTATAGGTGTTCTTGTTCTTTATTTGATTTGCGTGGATCGTAATCTACATTCTTATTTTCGCTGCGTAGGGAATTTAAGCTATTAAAATTCCAACAACTAGTATTAGAGCTAGGTTAAAGGCTTGGTCACAAGATTGCAGTAGAGATGACGAACAACAAGTATGAAGTCAAGAAGTTCACTGGCAAGAATAACTTCTTTTTGTTGCAAAGGCGTATGAAGGACTTGTTGATCCAACAAGGTGTCTCAAAGGCATTGCCCAGCAAGGCAAAGAAACCAGAGAAGATAATCGACGACGATTGGGAGGAACTTGATGCTAGGGCCGTGATTTCAATTTGGCAGAATCTGGGAGATGATGTTATTCACAACGTGATTGATATGGAGATGGCTCATGAGATCTGGTAGAATCTAGAAAGTCTCTACACGTAGAGAAAAATTTGGTCAATAAGTTGTACGTGAAGAAGCAACTGTATGAACTGTAGATGAGAAAAGGTACAAACCTTTTGAAACATCTCAACGTGTTTAATTAATATGTTCATCATGCAATTATCCAGGTTTGGAGTAAAGGTTGATGATGAGGATAAGACGATACTTCTATTGGCATCGCTTCTAACATCCTATGATCATCTAGTGACGACTCTGATGTACGAAAAGGATATTCTAGAACTTGAAAAAGTCACCGGTGCTCTTTTGTCACATGAGAAGATGAAGAGGAATTGTGAATCAAATGCAGATGGACTGTTATTGGTTAAATCTCAGTCAAGCAGAGGAAGTAGTAGATCTAGTTAGAATGGTTCCATTAGAGGGAGATCTCGGTCCAAATCATGTGGAATGCTTCTATTGCAAAAAAACTAGTCACTTTAAGAGTCAGTGCCAAGAATTGAAGTAACATCTGGAAGAAAAGAAAAGTGGAAAAGCGTTTGCAGAATTCGTCAATTTTGTCGAAAAAATCGTCAGACAGTGAGGTAGAAGGAGATGCACTTTCAGTTTTTTCAAATTTTAATTTTTTTATCAAAGTCATGGATATTAGATTCAAGACACTCAAACCGTATGTGTCCAGTTCGAGAATAGTTTGACTCGTATAAATCTTGCAATGGTGGTACTGTTCTAATAGAGAATGACTAAGTATGTCAGTCAATTGTAATATGTATAGTCAAAATCAAGATGCTTGATGGGGTGTAAGAACTTTGAAGAATGTCAAGCATGCTTCGGAGTTAAAGAAAAACTTAGTTTCTTTAGAAATATTAAATTCTCTAAGTTATGAGTTCACAGCAAAAAGTAGAGCAATAAAAATGATTATATAATGGAATATTATTTTGCCAATGGTATATTCCCATAATGGTCAACCTTTGTTAAAACAAGACCATCTCTACGAAGCACTAGGTAAATTCATTTTTCCAAAGCTGAAGAGTCAGCAAGAATAGATATCGAATGAGCATTTGGAGTACTCCAATCACATTTTGTAATTGTGCGTGGACCTCTGTATGTTTTTTGAAACGTGAAACACTTAAAGATATTATGAAGGTGTGCATAATATTACATAATATGATCGTTGAAATTGAGCGAGATATTAATAGAATAGGCTTTACTTATAATACAATCGGTGAAAATTCTCTACCAGCGCGTAAGATCGTTTAACTTAACTTTTTGAATTTATTCAAACTCATTATCACATTAGAAATATATCAACTTATTCAAGGCTCCAAGCAGATTTAGTTGAGCATACGTGGCATATCCACGGAGCATCATAAAAAAAAATCCAAAAAATTGTATTTTTTTTCTTTTTGTAATTTTTTTTTGAAGTATTTTGGTATTTTTAATTTTTCAAGAATTGTAGTACATTTATATTTTTTTCTAATTTTTATGTATTCAATTTTAAATTGCTATTTATCTCTTTTTTATTTTTTTTATAGAAGAAATCTTCCCAAATAATGCCCACGGGGGAGAGACTAACATGTCTCTTTTATCTCTTTCTTTCTTCAGAGACAGTGACTGGCATGCCCAGAACGGGAGAGAAACCCAAATTAAAAATGCCCAGACAATCGGTGAGAATTCTATTTACCTCTTTCTCTCTCTAGACGCCGTCGATTTGTCCTAGCCAAATAAACGGAGACGACGCCGTCGCTTTTGCCAGCCAAATAAACGGAGACGACGCTGCCGATTTTTCCTCCACGCCGTATTCTCAAATCTGAAGGCGATGAACAAAAGAAGGAAGATTGTGTTTTGTATAATAGCTAGGGAGTTTAGAATACCAGTTGGAGTACGTAGAAAATATCTGTTCTCACTCTTCATTTAGCTAACAGGCTCTCTTATAAATTATATTTTATAATAAAAATTATGAGTGTTTAATAAAAATTATAATTTTTTAATTAAAATAAAAAAATAATTATAAATTATAATAAAAATTATAAATATTTAAAAATATTTATAATTAAAATTAATAATAAAAAATTTAAAAAATTACTGAGAATAACTTTGCCAAACATGGGTACGTAACACGTGTAGGTGTAGGTATGTTTTCATTTATCAGAGCATGTGACTCGCGGCTACTGGCTGGCAGATTTTTGGGAGACAAATCGAAACAAAACGTACCTGACCGACACAGAGTCACAGACACACAGAGACAGCCTTTCATCTCGTGAACTCTATCTATCCTCTTTTAAGCTTCGGTTTGTGAGAAACCTTGGCCGGTTATTTGTCTTCTCATAAGGTCCGCGATTTGAGTTTTTTTTTTTTTTTTCGTTATTTTTGTACTTTCGATAAAAAAAAATTCAATTTATAATAGTTTTTTTTTTGTATTTAAAAAATTGTTTTTAGCATTAAACTAATAACCTGTTTGGATTCAATAAAAAAACTAATTTTTTCTAAAAAATCTAACTTTTAAGTTAGTTTATTTGAGATACTAATTTTGCACGATTTTCAAAGTAATTCAAAAAAGGTTAAATATATATATATTTTTAATATTTACTTTTTCAAATTATCTCAAACACACTTATTTTTTTTTATTTTTTTTAGAAAGTTAATTCTCTTAAAAGTTAAGTTTAAAAATTATCATAAACAAGCTCTAAATGAGTGTATTTTTTAGATTTTTTCCGTCATAAAAAAAACATAAAAATAAATTTTTTTTATCAAAACTTCGAAAAAATTCATATAAAAAAGCTAATTTAACAGATTTTTTGTTCTAATTTTTACAAAATTAACCGACGCATAACCACAACCAGATCGTTCTTATATTAAAAAAATTATATTTTTGTGCATTCTAATTTTTATAATATCTTTAAAATAGACTTTTATTTTCTCTCATAATTATTTATATAAAGTACCAAGTACGTGAGAACTATTTTTTTATTTATTAAGCCTCAATCCATGTGGAATTTGTGTGCTAAAAGGAAATATAACTATAATAGTTAGTTTAAAAAAAGTGACATAAAACGTGGCCTTCGGTGTTAAAGATTTTGGCTCCGTCCCCATTTAGGAATAATGCTATTATATATAACAATTCACGTAGACTATTGATTCAATAATTTGAATTAAGAACCTAAAAATATAATTTAAAATACTAAAACTCAAATTATTAATAATAGCCTATAAATTTCTTTATGTATCTAATTTTATTTCTATGTATCACTGATGTGGAATGTGGTATTACAATATTCTATACTCAAATATGTAATGCCCTTGTCGCATTGCCTATATTCTTTTCCTGACTGAGATGTGAATAACAATTCATTAGCAGAGTAATCTATTATCATGCATAAGGTAAACAACCCCAGGACCTCTTTCCCTCTTTAGAGCCTCTCCTCATTTATTCACATTGCTACAAAACTCGTCAAAAAATCAAGATTTACTCTAATACTATTTATAACGATCTAAGTAGACTATTAGCTGAATAACTTGAATAAAAAGTCAAACAACATAACCCAAAATATTTAAGTCGCAGTTATTTGTCGTAATCCACAAGTTTATTGGGATTTTTTGACACAAATTTTCTTAAAATTAAGATCAATTGATTTGGATAACCAAACCAAAATTTACGTAAATTTCAATCCACAATAGCAAAATAAAATAATATAAACAACCAAGAACACAAGAAAATATGTGGTTCGGCTGATTACCTACCTCAACGGGAGAAAAAAATTAATCAACTATACTCTTTAAATACGAATTACAAGATTCACTCTCTATCTCACAATATATCAGTGGCCTCAAACTGAGCCTCTCACCGTCTCTCTACACTTTCAGATCTTTAAAACTGAGTCTCACACTGTGTATTAGACGTTCTCTCATGTCTCCTATAACTCTCATGGACACCTTAATTTATACTAATAAATGGTTTTTAATTCTAATAGGAAAATAAATCATTAATAGAAAAGTAACGATTTAGGTAATTTTTTCCCACCAAGATTAATAATAAAAAAAATTTTAAAAATTAACAACATAACTAAGAATGTGCAAAAATATGCAACACTAAAATAATTAGTAACCGGACACTCATTCGGTTGAAATTATTCCAAAATTCGAGATATAAAACCTAACAAACTTCAACAAGGTTATATGTGATATGTAGTGAAAAAGACATACAACCCTTAAATTCTGTTTTTATTTTGGATAATCGAGAATTCGGTACAGTCAGAGCCCTTTGAAATATACCTCAAGCGTGTAAATCTGGGATTCAAGCAAAATCTTCTAACCATTAATTGATTGCAACTTTATCATTCGATGCTGGTATCTTAACTATGATATAGTTTTGGCATTATACTTTGTTTGTTTGTCATGTCTAAAAAATTTGATTATTAAGAGATTTAATTTTTTACAAAAAGATTATTAAATTATTTGAGATAATTTGTTTAGGATAGTTTTTGTTTTTTGCTTTTTTTGAAAAATATTTAATATGTTTGTACTTTTTTATTTTAAACTATTGTATTTGAGATACTGATACATTTTTTTATTTTTGAAAACATAATTTACTTTTTAATTGAGTTGTAGTTTTTACCAAAAAAAAGGTTTGAAATGTTTGAGATGAGTATAGATTTTTTTAATAAAAAAATTAAAAAAAATTTATAGGCTTTTAGAGATATCAAATACTATAGTTTAAAAACTATTATTTAAAAAGTTAGTTTAAGAAAAAAATTAAAATAAAAAAGTTAATGAGCTTTTAAAAATATTAAACACCATAGTTTAAAAGCTATTTTTCTATAAAAAAAAAAAAATTAGCTTAAAGATAGGGCTATATGTGTAGGATTTGAACACCAATCCCCAAACACAAACAAAAGCAATCCACGTACAAAAAAACAAAATTAAAAAACACCGAAGATTTACGTGGTTCGGCCCACACCGGCCTACGTCCACGAGTAAGAGAGAAAATATTTCACTATATCGTATGTGAAAGAGTACAAAACCCGTCTCCCTTATCTCTACTAGCTAACCTCTAAATTTTCTAACTCATGACCTTTTTCTTATGGCTCCATTAGTGTTCTATTTATAGGCGCACACGTAGAAACCTTATACATAAAAGAATTCTAGTGGACCTCTAATTCTACCCCAACTCAATTACATATAGACCAAAAAACTAAAATACGGACCCAGTAGAATACAAGTCACAGCCCAACAATCTCTATCTTTGCTTGAATTCTTCAAATCACCCAAAAGATAATCAGCATCGCTGTCGATTCTGCCGTCGTCGTCATCGTCGACCTGCCACATCTAAATAGCATGGCCCACACCTCTACTCCAAGGTGCCCGCACCCCAACCCGGGTGCCCTACAAAGCTCACTACTTTGTCGAAGAACATGGCCCTATCTCTCCCCCTTTGTGCACACAATCGGAGAAATCATCGCCACTAACCAAATCAAGAGCAAATGAGACTCGCTTCTGTCGAGGTGTACACCTATCCGTCATGTCTATTGTACTAGTCTCGTTGCTCGGAGCTTTCCTATGAACATCCAACAACTGTTGCTCTTGCATCTTGTCGGCATCCTGCACACCATCTGATTTGCTCACCTGCGCACTTGTACTACCTCGTCGCTTCCGTGTACCCATGTGCCTATTCTGTGTGTTTTTTCGCAACTGTTGCTCACCTTGATCACCCTTACGCTTTTTTCATGTATGTTGTCTACCTATACTACTCATCTGATGTCTGGCAGTAGCTCCATCTGTCACAACATTCTCTACGAGCCTGTATAGGTTGTCAATTATCTGTTCCTGCAGTACGTCCTTGTTTTCCTTTGAAACCCAAAGAATTCCACCTCCAGATGAGAGCTTGCAACCTCTCGAATTCAGCATCCTTAGAGAAATCAAACTCTTCCTTAGATTCGGCACATGTCAAACCCCAGTCAAGATCAAAATGGTCCCATTAAGCCTACAAAATCGCACTATCGCTATACCGACAACTCTGCTCACTGTATTGTTAGCCATCCTGACAGTACCCAAATTGCATGACTGATGCGTATCAAAATACTCTCTGACTGCACACATGTGGAACGAAGATCCAAAATCTAATATCCAATCTGCTTTGCTCATACCTGAAGTAACTGTGAACACCTCTGATTCTTCATAATCGGAACCCTCTGTAACTGTTGTCTTTGATGATTATTCTTTTTCCTTGTTTGTCTCGTACTTCAGACAATTTCTCTTTAAATGACCTTTCTTGTTACAATAGTAATACTTCCCTTTGTAACCTCTCAATTTGGAATGACCCTTCTACTTCGACCCATCTTGCTTTATTGTCGCCCTGCCTCTGATTTTCTCACTGCCTGATGCAATCATGATGCCCTCTCCCTGTGATCAGTCACTCTCCCTCTTCTTCAACATCTCATGAGATATTAAAGTAGCAATAACCTTATCTAACTCAAGGGTATCTTTTCCAAACATCAGTGTAGTCCTTAGATATTATATGATAAAGGCAATGAAACCAACAGGAGAATTTCTTTATCCCCATCTTCGATCTTCGCACCGATAGAATCCAAATCCGTCAGTATCCTGTTGAACTCGTACAAGTGTTCCATAAAGTTCGCTTCCTCTGTCATCTGAAGTGCATATAGTTGTTTCTTTAAAGACAAT
>JAULJZ010121568.1:0-11196 GCA_032270985.1 Heliamphora pulchella
GTCTGCAGTCATGGATTTTGCTGCTCGGGGAGCTTTTGTTTTCTAATTTTTGTTTGTTTGGTCTTATGTTGCGATGGTTATTTAATCTTGTTATACTCCTTTAGGTTGGCCCCTTATCAACTTTAGGTTGGCCCCTTATCAACCTCGGGGTATTTTGTCTCTTAGAGGAAGTTTAACGCATCTTTTGAAAGGAAGCCCCTCCCTTTAGATGCTATTCTTTCTCTTAACATATATAAAATCTTTTTCTTTGTCGATCAAAAAAAAAAAAAGCCTAGCATTCATCTTTCTACACAGAATCACGTGGTAGGTCTTCTTTCTTCTTTTTGAGTTTGACTGATCGTAGGATATATCTTTGAACTTGAACCGAATATGTGAATCTTGAGCTTTAACAACTAGAACTTGAGGCATGCATGTTAAAACAAACTAAAATAGAAAACTGCCTCTAGTCAAAGAATTAACCACATGTGATACTTGGCTTTTCATATTTTGGGCAAACCGATGTCTTTTTCACATTTCATACCTTGATATAAACTAAGAGGAACCTTTTTCACATCATTGTAACTCTGAATTTCATGATCAAAGCATACTTAAAGAAACTTGGGAACTTAAACACGAGACTCAAGCGACACTTTTAGGAGACACTTAACACATCTCATGGGTTTGGACAAGGGTATCTAGATGATGTTTCGCACCTTACTAGGGTATGGGAAATCCTTGACACGTCTCACGCCTCTTAGGATCATATTTCGCGCATCATTAGGGTTTGAACACGGGTACCTAGACGATGTTTTATATTTTACTAGGGTTTGGGAAAACATAGATATGTCTCACGCATTTTAAAACCTAGACGACACTTCGCACATCACTAGGGTTTGAACACGGGTACCTAGACAATATTTCATATGTTACTAAGATTAGGAAAAACCTAGACATGTCTCACGCATCTTAGGACTTTGACGACACTCGCGTATCACTCGGGGTTGAACACCTCTTACTGCTATCTATTTTTCTCAATTATTTTGCTTATTCTGAAAGGCTTCTTGTTTTGTAGATTAGATAGCATAATTGCGGTTTAAGGGGTTCAAGGTGTGATGACCCAGGTTTTTGTTAAAAAAATAATGTAAATAAATAAATAAGTAAATAAATAACTAAATAATAATATAATAATAATAATAACAAAGAAGTCAATATAATAATATATGTGTTTATGTGCTTAAAAAATAAATAAATAAAATAAAATTCAATTTGTTCTCACACGTTCTTTTCGTATAGTTTTTTTGTCTTGACTTTTTCCATGGATCCGGAGAAAAGCCCATTTAGCCCAAAACCCTAGTTGGACCAACTAATTTATTTTTAAACCCAATTTGGCCACAAAATCTAATTCTTGAAAATAATCCCAATAACTGAATAAAAAGCCTTTTGCCAACCCAATTCATCTTTTAAGCCAAATAAGGCCTTACATATATTTTAATTATCAAGAGTAAATTTTTTAAAAATCTAATTTGATTTAAAATAATATGTTTGTATAAGTTAAATTATTTAACAAAAACCATGTACATAGTTTCTAATTAAAAATATTATTTGAGAAATTTCTTCAAAAAGACTTATTTTGACTCATGTCTTTTATGTATATGTATTTAAATATTGTAATAATATTTTTAAATTATAAATTTAATGTGCCTTTGAGCAATGTAGTACAATTACACCCCATGGACCCTTAATATATCATTATATATGTACCAAAAATCAGAATTGGGAGCATAAAAATCCTCATGGCTGGTCACCCTAGTATACACACACACACATACACAATCCTTTGTGTTTTCAAATTCATGTCAGAATGCATGCACCCCATTTGGATTGTCCTACCACCCTTATAAAATTCAGCCCCACTTCAGCCTTATTAACCAAAAAAATTCTGAGAATAGAGAGAGAGTGTGTGAGGGAGGAGAAGAAGAAGAAGAAGAAAGAAAGGAGAAGAGAGGAAATGAAGGAATTTTATTACTCTAAAGCCAAGTCCAAATTTTCTTTAACCTAGAAACCAAGTCTCTAAGGTAAGAAACTCTTGAAACTCCTCTCTCCCTACTCAATTCATAATCTCCTACTACCATTCTTAAGAGATTAAATCAAGAACAAAATTAAAAGTAAGCTAAACGTGAGCTAGAATAAGAGCTATGGACTATTTTTGTGCTTATTCAAGATTTGTGTGAAATTATTGATTGTATAATATTCTTGCTTAATATGCTTGCTGAAAATTTTATAATGTGTTTAGCATGATCCATGTCAAAAAAATGTAAAATCCATGCCATGCATGTAATGTTAAGACCATATTATTGAACTTTAAGTTTAACCCCAGATTTTTAGATTTTTTGACCTAAATTTGAAGAATTTTAATAAATTCTAAAAAAATCTCCTAGTGCCAAGATTTATGTCCAGAACTGTATTTTTGGGTTTACTTTCATCTAAAATTTATTTCGTGTGATTTAGACAAGTACATTTTGAGTTATTAACTTTATACCAAAACTCTGACCCACCTCTGTTGCAGAGACCAAAATCCCAATTTAAAAGTTTGTTCATGAAATGGTTTCTTCACAAAAGTAGTAGCTATCACATTTTTATATTTACCAATTAAAAATGAGGCATTTTTATCGCTGTTTGATTGATCAAACGCATTTTAAATTTGTTGGACAAATTCTGCCTCACTAGGCATTATGTCATATTTTCTTGTGAAGATTATTTCACATACTTTTAATAGTTATTCAATAATGTGTTCTTCATGAAAACGTTAAGAGACATTATAATCTAGGTTCTGGCCAAAATTCGTGATTTATAGTTTATTTGTTCCTCTAAACTAATTTTATACTCGTTGTCTTTAAATCTGGAAATCACAAATTCGGATTTTAAAATGTTGATTTGACAACTTTTTTTGTGAGAGCTAAAATTCAATTATTTTCTTAAGAACTGGATTAAGTGTCCTTCTCAAGATCTCTAGAAGACATTATGATCAATCACATATCCAAAAATCAGAAGTTTTGTAGTTCGGTTGATACCCCAAGCAGATTTCGTTAATCGAGTTAAAATCAGGAATTTTTAGTATTTTGTTCAGGGCAGATTTGACCTTTAGCTTTGTGAGATTTAAATCACCCACTTTTATTAAGAAATTAAAAAAGTGTTCTTCACAAAAGTTTTAGGAAACCTTTTAATTTGGTTTGTATCTAAAAGTCAGAAATTATTATGATGTTTAGATGCCCAAAAAGCATGTTACAAATTCAGATAAAAATGTTGGGTTTTTAGAATAAGTATTGAATTTTACCTATCCTAAGTTGTTCATTGCATGTGTTTAATATAACTTCATTATTATAAATCATGTGTGTAATGTTGTGACTATAAAAATATGCTTATTATGATTGTTAAATTTTAGTTTATGTTTGGGAAGCATGCAATACGTGGGTTGTATCTTGTGCATTGCATGGGTTGTACTTTATGCATTACATTGTTGGGAGTGCCCCTGGTGTATAAACTCTTTTGGGGTATATCCCCAAGCAGACATCATGAGTACATCTCCGGTGCGGTTGTTATTATAATTCTTTTTGGAGTTAAACCCCAGTGGACACTTTGGGCACATCTCTCAAGTTTCTACATCTTTACCTCAGACTTTGGGTTGATACTGCGCGAGAGCATAATGAATCTTAAGGTGGATACCTCAGATTAGCCTGATTTAGCCTGGACCCCATGCCGTAGTGATTGAATAAAATAGTCGTGGTATGAAACCTGGCGATGTAGTTATTACTCACAACGAGGCGCACTAATGGCCTTAGTGTTCAATTGCCAGTAAAGTCCATTCCTTGGATTTCCCGGCATAGAGTCTGTGTGGTTGGTTTTGTAGTCGGGAGTCGATTTGGTCACATGTATAGCATATATCATCATCATTATATCTGTTGAATTTCTAATTTATGTCTTTAAACTACAATCATGCTATGTGATTATATATTCTGAAATGATGGTAGAAATTGATTGTTGTTTGAGTTAGTTTAGTAATGTTTCTAGAGTTTTCTTCTGGGTTTCAGTTCATGGCGTTGATGCCATAGGTGAAAACGAAGACTTTGCGGGGCTAAAGGAGTTCCCGATGGATAACGATTTTGAGGCAGCTTAAGAAGACCAAGTTTAAATCTCTTTTGGACAAGTTGCAGTAGTTGATTCCTTGTCCTTTTTATCGACTTTGAAAAGTTTGCCGAATGAATGTAGTTGCAAATTTTGTAGTATTTATTAAGAAAAACCTAGTACTTATGGATGTATTAAAGTATGTTTTAATTACAAATTGACTTGTTAGAAAAATCCTAATTATTATATGTACAACTTAATGTTCTCGAAATTTGGGGCGTTATACAGGGAGAGCCTCGGAGTGGTATAGGGCTCTCCCTGCTCAGAGCCGAACCTTTGTTGATGGTGTGGGTTTCGACCGGTTCATTCTGCTACTAGATGAAACTAGCAACGATCAGGTTCAGATGACGACGTTGGTTGAGAAGTGGTGGGACACTACCAATACTTTTCACTTGACCACTTTTGAGGCTACTCTTATGCCACTTGACTTTGCGATGATCACGTGCATCTGCGTTTGAGGGGACTTGGTCCCATTTGATCTGGACATTCAGCTCAGCTTAGAGGCTTTGACGTATTTACTCGGCGTCGTTCCCCCGGTGATGGATATGGGTCGAGTTCGGTACACTTGGCTTTACGACCATTTTAGACATTTCTAGTGTACCGAGCCGCATCATTTCGAGTGGGTTGCCCGAGCCTACCTGTTGTACGTCTTTGGCATCTCCCTGTTTGCTAACAGGGAGAACACCATCAATCTGCATTATTTGGGGGCTATGCGCCATATAGATCATATTACCATATATGGATGGGGAGGCGTCACTCGTGCTACTTTGTGGCTATATAAAGGTTGTTACACGTGTTCCTAATGAGATGAGCATTGCCGGCTATGGGAGGGTCTTAGAGGTATATGTTCACCATCTTTTCACATTTGACACTTCATTTGCGCATTCTCGTATTCATGTCTTATGTATTCCATTGGTTTTACAGCTCTGGAATTATGAGTTCTTTGGGATGCATGTCCCAATGAATTCTCATCCTGACCCCTTAGTCATTCATCGCAGTGCACAATAGGTACAGAGGTATAGATAAAAGAAGGCAAGTAGGAAGAACATAGACAAGTTTTATCTATTTTTGGACGGACTGACCCCGGATCAGGTATAACCTTTTCTTTCTTTTCTTTGCTTTCTCATTTCCTTTTTCCTTTTTATGGCTACAAAAGTATTAATCTTCAGGTATTCTGGGACGTATGGAGATGATGGAGGAGCGAGTTGGCACAGATCTGATGTGTAGCTAGGTAATGTTGACCTTTCGAATCTTACTAAAGGGCCCTTTTTACCGGGAGTGGTATTTGGGAAAGAGGGTGGTTCGTCATTGTTTGGGCTGTGATCACTTTTGTATCCCAAAGCCACCTCTTGCCCGGATGTGCCACACCTATGTCATGAACAGTTTGGATATCATTGTAGATACTGTCGAGGTTTTGGCATCGACTCAATTGGAGCCGACGGGATGCTATGCTGCATATGCGAGGACACACTTGATGGGTTTTCTTGGTCCTCATCCTGCGGTCAGAGAGGATCCTTTTGTCGTGCCAATGGCATCAGGAGTGGGAACAGTAGCGGTGGCAGCAACACCAGGAGTAGCAACAGCGAGAGCCGCTAGGGTACCTAGTATTTCAGTGCTTCCTTTGGATTGAACGTATTGGTGGCCGGATTTCTTACTAGTATTGTTGTTCCTATGCCACCGACTTCTAAGTTTACCTTCACTACTAATCCTTCACAGGTTTTTTTTCCTTTTTATGCATTCCTTAGTTACTTACATCCCTTTATTTTGTCGACCTCCTAATTTCTTTCTTGCAGGTGACTCGGGAGTGGTTGGATGGCTATTTACTCCTCATATTAGGTTTGTGATCATTGGTGCATCGACAGGTTCTTGCTCTCTAAACAACGAGGGTTTCATTTTCCCCATAGGTGATTGAGGTGATAAGCACGCTTCTGCTTTCCTTTCCTTTTAGGTCCTTATTTATTTTTTTACACTATCTTCCTTCTTTGATTCTTTCAGCAGCATTTCCCGGGTCGAGGTTCAGCAGCGAATGGTGGGCGTTGCGGTTCTTGACTTCTTTCGTCCCACCGTCAGCTTCTTCTGCTAGACGGATGTTAGTCCCATCTTCTAGTGACGATGATGATGATGACAATAGCGATGATGGTGACGACTTTAGGAGTTGTTCGGGTCTTCTGATGCGGGTCCTTCTATACCAGCTCCTTCCTCTTGTCGTGTGCGCTCAAGGCATCACTAAGAGAGAGAGAGAGAGAGAGTTCCCCCTCTCTTTTAGTTGTCTTTTAGTTGTTTTTCCTTTTGTATTAGAGAGTTTCCACTATTTTTTATAGTTTTTCCTTTTCTTTAGCTTTGAACCTGCAAAAGTAAAAATTTCTCCATGAGCTATTTTACTGGCTATCTTGAAAATGCTAGGGTAAATATGGTCAACCTCTTTATTGGGAAAGATGAACATACATAGCCAAGAAGATAATAGAACAGCTAAATAAGTTTATTCTTGTATGCTGTTTTCAATAGCTAAGTCATCGAAAGCTCAATTGTCTTCCTTGGATTATTGTACTGGCTTACTAATAACACTAGGTGTGTCCATGGGTCGGGTTGGATTGGGTTGGCCTCTAACCCATCACCCGATCATATGCATTTGGTTTTTAATTTTGTCATTCACAACCGACCAATGGATTCAGCGGTTTTGGCCTATGGATTTGATGGGTTCATAGGTGGATGCGGTTTGGTTTGACGGCTTGCCTATTTTGAATTTTTTTGTTAAGCTCGTTCTATTCTTTAGCTAATTATAGTATTTTTTAATTAAAAAAATTATGTTTAATAAACTTAAAGCTCAAAAGATCATTAATTTATCAATTAAACCACGCAGACCAAATTATATTATTTTTACACATAATATTAAAATAATAAACAATTTAATCTTATAATAAATGTAAAATTCTATGAAATTTATTATTTGTTGGTCGGGTTGGGTTTATCGGGTGACTACACTGGAGACCCGTAACCTGACTACTACTTGAAAATTTTTTTTTAGAGGCTCATCACCTAACCACCTTATGCGCGAAGCCATCCATTATCATATTGGTCGGATTGGATTGGGCAATTTGAGTAGGTTGATCCAATCCATGGACACCCCTAAATAACACCCATTGGATTATGGCACGTCTTTGGCTTATTTGACCTCTTCTTGAATAACGTATGAAGGGATTGTGCATATATAAATGGAGCTCTAAATCAAAATTTTACTCAGTCATGAGCAATAACGTGATGGTTCTCATGCTCACAATAAAGCTTACAATAGGTCAAAAATAAATGCTGGCAACTCCTGAGAAGAAGTGAATCACTGCTGTCTATAGGTTCCACTAATTCTTTTGCTGATGAAACAACTTCACCATAAAAAGTACCATAAATTGATAAATCGAAAATTACACTAATGTCCTGTAAAGAGATGGATAATTTCTTCAGAGAAGTATGAAAGGTATTTGTCAAAGGATACCAAAATTCACAAAATGAGTGAATAAGATTCTCATCACAATTATGTGTGAACAAAGAAGCATAAGATTCTCATCACGATTATGTGTGAATAAAGAAGCATAAACTGCATCATATATCTTCACAGCACCAAGATATTATTATTACGACTAATGGCGTCTTCTAACCACCCCCAATATACAAGATAATAAGAAATTCTGCCAAAATCAACTAAAGGGGATTCCTAAGTAGGCTCTCCATTTTTAAGTCGATCACGTAACACCAAGAATTGTTCAAAACTTCCATGTTGTAAATGAAGCGAAGACTGCAATAGTAGTGGTGCAAAAGAAGTGACAATAGATCCTCGATGGTCCATCAACTCTTTCGATGATAAAGTGTACCATTTCTTAAAATGCGGTATGTTATCAGAAATACGCCAATCTGGTGTAAGAGTGCTAATAACCGAATCATAGACTGGCAGGTCTAAAACTATCTTTCCGGGTTCTCCTTCTTTACTACCAATAGAAATGAAGCACCAACTATGAATTGAATAATCTCTGAAGAAAATCATTTTTAAAAACAAGAAGAAAAAACAAATCTCCAATAGCAAAGTATTTCTAGAATCCCGAGACTATGGTAAAGTAACAAATCTTTAGTGGCGGGCAAACTAACAGATCTCTAGCGGCCGAAGTCCGAGATTCTAAGACCCAGGGTGTAGCAATAGCTAAAGTCTTTTAAAATCCCGAGACTAAGGTAAAGTTACAAATCTCTAGTGGCGAGAAAAGTAACAAATCTCCAACGACGGACAAAGTAATAGATCTCCAATGACCAAAGTCTAAATTTCCAAGACAGGGGACGTAGCAATGGCTGAGGTCTTCTAGATTTCCAAGATTAGGGCAAATAAAAAAATCTCCAACGGCGGACAAAGTAACAAATCTTCAAAATTTGATATTTTGAGACTAGGAGCGTAACAATGGCCAAGGTCTTCTAGAATCCCGAGACTATGGCAAAGTCACAAATCTCCAACCATCTCTAAAAAAGTTCCTATTCGTGCAAGTCTCCAAAAAAGTTCTTGTTCTTGCAAATATATATATAAAAAAGCATAGAAGAAAGTTTGTTAGAGAAAAAAAAAACTATTGTTAGCAAAAGATAGAAGAAAGCGTGAGTAAGAAAGTGTTAAGAGTGTAACCAAAAAAAAAAGTACAAAAAAATATATATTTGTTCTAAAAAACGTGGTAGGAGTGTTAGAAAAAGAAAGGTTGATGTCTAGAAAACAAAATGTGTGTAAAAAAAAGTGTGTTAGGAGTCTCCAAAAGAAAAAGGGAGAGCAGCAAAAGCCATCTTCCGAACCGAAGAATAAGCAAAGATTCATGCCAAAGTCATACTGAAAAGCAGTCGAAGGAAGCAAGCACAATTTAAAATATTGATAACATTAATGCCAATTTAAATCCTTTTCCCACATTTTTTTATCCATTTGTTGATACATGGACTCACATTGTAAAGGATTGGTTATTGCCATTCATGAATCATTGATGAAACCAAGCTTTAAGAAAAAAAAAAAAAAAGAGTTATGAATTTGTGATACCGTGGTGTCAAAATCATGTGGGCCTTGTGTTCAATGTATAGTTAATATCATCAAGAGCATTTAAATGGTTTGACAAAGGTGGTTCATATTGGAATATATAAAATGAGGTAATGTTATGGGCACCGAATAAGAGAATTTATTGTTACAGGTTTCACCAAACATTCATTACATTGATAAAGAAAGTGTGCCAAATTATATAAGACACTAGGGTGTTGTAAAATCGTGTATACTTTTTGCGTATTTGAGATAAATAAAACCAAATCGTAAAATTGAATTTATAGACCGTATGAATTTAATGATGCAAGAAGATCAAAACTAGTGTTTCATATTATATCCTTAAGACAGATTCGTCCCCACTACGGTACTTACGATGATCTGAATTCCATAGAAGAAGCGCTGTAATCGGTAAGTTTGGCGAACCGAACTATATTTTGTACTCCATTTACACATACTCTTACACAATGCATGCAATTAACCATGTAAACTCTTTTTAAAATCAAAAGAAGGACCTCATATATATAGACGTACTCGGGACTATTCAGAATAGTCACGAAACAAAGATACATGTCTATTCATACCGAATAGGTGCTACTAAAAGACTCCTCTTATATGGTAATTAGTAAAATTACCATCTTTAATCAATCATCATTCACATTAAAAAAAAAACAATTTTAAATTATTTTTTCCATCAATGAGTACCTAAATCAAGCACTGTTCTAGAATAAAGCAGCAACAGAGAAAACAGCAGCAGAGAAAACAAAAAAAAGGGGGGGGGGCGCTATGTAGACAAAGCATTCAAAACATCCTATATAGTTTATTCAAAAGAAAAGGTAGCATTTTATTTTTTAAAAAAAATTAGTGAATGGAATGTGTGGAATAAAGAATTGAATAATGAGAGAAACTGGCCTGAAAAGAATTAATGCAAGAAAAGAATTTTTGGAAGTCCTAATCACTCCAAGTTACCTGAGATTGGAAGAATTTTTGAAAGTGGAGGTGTCTCCAAGTGCTTTACAAAGCATAAGGAAGTTGAAAACGAGTCTCCATTTCAAATAAATATGCTGGCACAAGTCCTGGTTTGAGCCAGTTTCTTCCGAACAAAATACACAATTCCTTAATTAATTTATGAAGCAAAGTGATTGATTCCCACTTCAATTTCTAGGATAAAATTAACTGCTGGTCGAACGAGAATTCCTAGTGTGCAAAGGATTCAAGAAATTTATTCAAACAAGAAAAACAAATTTTTTAAGTTGATTTGAGACCAAAAATGAGAGAGAAAAAAAATAAAAAGTAAATTCGAGACGGCCTCACATAAATGTAAGCAATTCTCAAGGAGACATTTGTACGCATAAAATCACAAATTAACACGTGTTTCATGACTCAAAAACATAACACAATTATTGACAAATTAAATATTTCACGTAGTAAAATATTTATCTCTCGCTCGTGGACGTAGACTTGTGTTAGCCGAACCAATACAATTTGGACCCTTTGGTTAGCCAAAAATGTTAGCATATTTAATAAAGCACCAATTACCTGGTTGGAGGTTTTTGAATGGATAAATTACACTTACACCTTCTGTATTTAAAGGTTATATCACTGTCACATCCTCTATTCTTTAAAATATCACTGCACCTCTTTACTTTTTTATTTTTGTAACACTTATATCTAAAAGTTAACTTTTCGTTAACTTTTGAACGAAAAAACAGTATTTTAACACTTACACCACATGTTTTCTTTGTTTTCACACTTACACCCCATGTTTGCTTTATTTTTTTGTTTTTTGTTTTTTGTTTTTTTTTAATTACAAAAATTTTATTTAAAAAATTTTAATTAAAAATAAAAAATTACTAAATACAAAAATAAGTAAAATAAAAATATATAATTTAATTTATTAATTTTTTTATTTTTTATTTTTTATTTTTGATAAAAAAATATTAATTTTTATAGTGAAATATTTTAACATTAACTCAAACGAGTATAGTGAAATG
>JAULJZ010121589.1:0-11195 GCA_032270985.1 Heliamphora pulchella
GTTTCTTGTATACTCCAGAAGGAGATCCTTTCTTTTATGTGGGGGATAAAGATGATGAGATGGCACATCAACCCGGTGATGTGAACCATTTAACTAATGTGCATATGATTCTTTCCACCCTTTTGATTAAGGATGATCCTTCTATACGAGAAGAGCTTCCACCGGTGGTGAGCGAGTTTAGTGACGTGTTTCAAAAAATAAAATAAAATAAAATAAAATAAAATTGTTCGAACTACCGCCACATAGAGAAGTTGAATTTACTATTGAGCTTATCCCAGGGACTGTTCCAGTATCAGTGCCATCGTATCGTTTTGCTCCAGCAGAGTTGAGAGAACTGAAGATTCAGTTGCAAGACTTGTTGGACAAGGGTTTCATTCCCTCTAGTGTCTCACCGTGGGGAGCACCAGTGTTGTTCAAAAGTTAAATCAAGTTACAGTGAAGAATAAATACCCGATGCCTAGGATTGATGATCTATTTGACTAATTAAAGGGTTCTGCGTGTTTTTTGAAAATCGATTTGAGATCGGGTTATTATCTATTAAGAGTTCGAGAGGATGACATACCTAAGACAGCTTTTCGTACCCGTTACGAAACTACAAATTTTTGGTGATGCCCTTTGGTTTCACGAATGCCCCCGCAACTTTCATGGATTGGATGAATCGAATCTTTCGACCTTACCTTGATCAATTTGTAGTGGTTTTTGTTGATGATATTTTGATTTATTCTCCGACCTGAGAAGTTCATGAGGAGCATTTGCATATGGTGCTTCAACTTGTACGAGAACATAGGCTTTATGCTAAGTATGAGAAATGTGAATGTTAGTTGCCTAAAGTAAAATTTTTGAGACATGTTGTGTCGAAAGACGGAGTAACTGTTGATCCATCTAAAGTAGCAAGATTGGAAAAGACCACAGAGTGTGTTTGATATCAAAAGTTTCTTAGGCCTTACAGGGTATTATCACCGTTTTGTAAAAGATTTCTCCCGTTTAGCGTCTCCCTTGACTCGACTCACTCGAAAAGGAGTTAAATTCACGTGGAGTGATGCTTGTGAAGATGCTTTTCGTCTAACCAATGCGCCGATACCAATCATACCTGAGAGAGGTCTTGGTTATGAAGTATATTGTGACGCGTCCATTAAGGGGTTAGGGTGTGTTCTGATGCAACAGGGCAAAGTTGTGGCATATGGATCGAGGCAACTGAAAATGCATGACAGGAACTACCCAACACATGATTTAGAATCAGCAGCAGTTGTTTTTACGTTAGAGATGTGGAGGCATTACCTTTATGGAGAACAATTTGAATTTTTCTCCGACCATAAGAGTCTCAAATACCTATTCTCACAGAAGGATTTAAATTTGAGACAGAGAAGATGTATGGAATACCTGGGGGACTATGATTTTAGTTTGTAGTATCATCTGGGCAAGGTGAACGTTGTCGCAGATGCCCTCAGTCAAAAGTCTTTAAAGTCTTTAGCCTAAATTGCCAGACGAGAATGGAAAATGTTGGAAGAGGTTGGAGAATTTAGCCTTCATCTTGGTGAGACCGAGGATCATATTACCTTGTCCGCTATAGTCTCTCAACCCATTTTGATACATTGTGTCATGGAGGCCCAGCAGCTTGATAAAGATGCACAAATGTATGGGGAATGTGTCACCAATAAGGAGAACGCAGAGGGATGGACTAATCTACCGAACCAAGGCTTGAGATTTATGAGAAGACTGTTTGTACCTGAGGTTTATCGTGAAGAAGTACTAAGAGATTTTCACCATTCTTGACTCGTAGTGCATCCAGGAACCACAAAAATGTATCATGATCTTCGACGAAAATTTTGGTGGAAAGGCATGAAAAAAAAGGATGTGGCTTTATTTATTGCTAAGTGTCTCACATGTCAACAAGTAAAAGCAGAACATTAGCGACCAGCAGACTTGCTTTATCCAATAACAGTTTTAGAGTGGAAGTGGAAACACGTGACGATGAATTTTGTATCTGGCGTTCCAAGCTCACTAACGGGACGTAATGCGATATGGGTAATTGTGGATCGATTGACGAAGTCTCCACATTTTCTCCCGATACGTACAATCGACTTGGTGGACAAGCTAGGAAGACTCTATGTTCAGGAGATTGTGCGATTGCATGGCATACCAATATCGATAGTATCGGATAGAGACCCATGTTTACCTCACGATTTTGGCAAGGTTTACAGACAGCTTTGGGATCTAGTTTACTCTTTAGTATCGCATTTCACCCTCAAACTGATGGGCAGTCCGAACGTACGATTCAAATTTTAGAAGATATGTTGCGAGCTTGTGTGTTGGACTTTGGTGGTTCGTGGGAAGATCACCTATCTCTAGTTGAGTTCGCATACAATAACAGTTACCAAGCAAGTATCGAGATGGCCCCGTACGAAACCTTGTATGGAAGACCATGTTGATCTCTGTTGTGTTGGACCGAAGTTGGAGAAGCCTCATTGATAGGTCCCGAATTGGTGAGGGAAACAACCAAAAAGATTGCCACAATTCGAAAGCATTTGATTATGGCTCAGAGTCACCAGAAAAGTTATGCCGATAGACGGAGACGACCATTATAGTTTGATGTAGGGGATTTTATATTCCTAAAAGTGTCACCGAAAAAAGGCTTGGTAAGGTTTGGCAAAGGTGGAAAGTTGTCACCACGGTACATTGGACCTTTCGAAATACTTGAACGGATTGGGGAAGTAGCGTATCGGCTGGCTTTGCCACCACGACTTTCGTCTGTGCACAATGTTTTTCATGTGTCGATGTTACGAAAATATGAGCCCGATCCCTCACACGTGATAAATTAGTCAGAGTTGAGCCTATAGGAAGATGTTTCTTACAAATAACCACCAGTGAAGATTCTGGATACCCGGCAACAAGTTTTACTAGGAAAGGCTCTATCTTATGTAATGGTGTTACGGCGACATCATGGTGTGGAAGAAGCGGCTTGGGAGAGCGAGTCAGATATCCGGTCCAAATATCCCTAGCTTTTTGAGTCTTGAGGAGAACCAAATTTCGGGGATGAAATTCCTAAGGAGGGGAGGTTGTGACAACCCGGTGCGTATTTATTTTATTGATTTTTTTCCCTTTTAATTAAATATGGTGATATAATGAAAGTCATAATATGAGTTTTAACTGTATGGACGTTCGTAAACAAATTAATGAGTTGTGCAATAATTTTAAAGATCTAAATTAATAATAAATTTTGAAAACATGCTAATGGAAAAAATTGAAATGAGATAATAGAGTAAGGTTGGAGGTTTGAGTTTAATTTAAGAAGATTTGTTGAGATCCTGGTTTAGGGATCACCGCTCGAGCGAGCTATCGGGAAAGTTGGAAGCTTCGCATGCCTTGGAGAAAATATGGGACGTATTTATATATATAAGTCTCTTATATTAAAATCTCACCCATGTGAGACTCTCATCCCTCCTCTTCCTCCCTTTCTCTTCTCTTATTTCTTCTTCTCTCCTTGAGAGGGAAAGGGCCATCATCTCCAAACCCTAACCCTCCATTCTCAAATCTTGAAGATCAAGGCTTGATTATGAGAGATCTAAGGTGAAGATCAAGCTTGGATATGGGGAGATTGAAGATAAAGCTTTGACGAAGCAAGGAAACCCATAATCGAAACCCTAGGAGGGAGATTTGAAGAAATCACAAGCTTTCGAGCAAATCCAAGGTAGGATCTAGATTATCTCTTATGTTTTACGTAGATTTAGGTTGATATTTTGTGTATATGAGTAAAAATTGAGTCAATTGCATGCTTAATTAACATATTGATAGATTTGTTTGTTGGTTGAGTTCGTTTTCATGAAATTTGAGTTTCTTGGGAGATGATTATCCATGAAATTGAAGATTTGTTGTGTTAAGAAAAAGTTTTGAGACTTGAATCTAGTGTTTTTGAGTTAAAATTAAAGATTTGAAGCTTATTTGTAAAGGGTTATGTGTTTGGAGGTTTGAAACTCAAAACAGGGGCAGATCTGGGGTTCTCTCGGGCACCAGCACGCTCGAGCGAAGTCTTGTCCGCTCGAGCACTCACATGGCAAAAGGTTGGGCGCTCGAGCGCCCTACGTCCGCTCGAGTGGACTGACTATGCAAGACCAACTTCTTTTGATCATATCTCCTTCATTCGGACTCCGAATTGGGTCATTCTTGGACTCAAATCGAAGCCCCGGAAGTTCTCTTTCCAACAAGACTACTCCCGCAAAAAATTCTTTTTGTAAAAAATGTTATGATCAAAATAGTGAGGGTATATCAACATTTTAAAATCATTTTTCTCCCGTTTTTAGCCGAATGTTTTGGAAAAACATATTTTCATTCATATTGGCTCTTTTTACTAAATTTCTAATCCCTTGAGCTAATGACACACCTATGTATATATCTAAATTGAGTTGGGAGGTATGCATTGGGTAAATTGGTTGAGTTTTCTTTTACGATAAAAGTGGATTGATATATATCTATATACAAGATGGGTGTATACCTATTTCAAATAATGTAATCTTCTTACTATCAACCTTGTGTTATTGGTACTTGGTGACATTGAACTAATTATGTGAATTATGAGAAATCATATAATGAAAGTTGTGATACATGTGATTTGAGAATTTCATGGAAAACGTGGGTTTAGAATCAAAATGGTGTTTTATGGTAATAATTGGGAGAGAAACCATTTGTAGGTAGGACTCCCGGGTTTTGAACCAATAATGAACCGTATGGATTGATGTGGATTAAGTTGTCCTAGTGGGTCCGCGGTGAAAGACTGAAAACTTGTGCAAGATGTGGACCACATGCCCACGTGTTAGCCCCCGAAATGTGGTGTTGTGTCGTGGTGAATTATAGAGCAACTCATTCCACAATGGCTTCGCGTTGCCTATTGGGAGCGAATGGGGCGATATTTCTATAAGCTGCACCCGACACCGGTTCATTAAGGGTAATACGATTTTGTGAAAATTGGAGAAATAAAATGAATGATTTGTTGAAAAACAATCAGATAAATGGAGACTAATTTGTGTGCGTGGGTGTGTGTGTTAAAAAGAAATGACTTGGTGAAAATGTGCATTTTTATTTCGGTTACACCCATCACACCTCACAAATCATGCATTAGATATGAGTTAATCTTTATCCTACGAGTTTCGGCTCATGTATATATATCAAACACATTTCAGGTTCCTACGAGTGGAGTGACACCAAAGCTAAGGATGCTTTTGAAAGGGGCAAAGCGTGGGAGCCATGATTTCTTGTTTGTTGTATATAAGGTAATGGAAATAATGTACTAAGAGTGATAGTTAATGTGGAATGTATGTTATTCCAAGCAATTGTGGTAAACTTGAGAATGTAATTTGGAACTTTGATTGTTTTGTTACATCTGTTCGATGGTATATACAATATTTTCTTCTGTCTCAGGGTGTTACCTGTGGATAGAGTTTATGCATGGTATGTTTTGGGTTTAGCTCACGGACCCGGGTTTGGGTCGTGACACATATTACTAAAGTAACTCTAAACATATAACCCTTCTACAATAAAATTTTAATGGAATGATTTGTGTTACATTTGTGTGTTCCTTATTTTTACGTTGTTATGTGAACCCTAATGATGTGTGCACCTAAGAAACTCAAACTTAAATGAACAAATCAAGAAAATAAAGTACATATTCTATTTCTTGTAGAAATGTTTGGACGTGGAGGTAGAGAGAGGATGAGGAGTTCGACCTGAAATACCTGAAGTCTTATTCACGACCCACCTCACTATGAAAATAACTAAGACCATGGATTGGGAGACCTAGCCCAAGCCCTAAAAGTGTTGGCGACTAACATGAACCCTCAACCACCACGTGTTCTTCACAACCGAGCCTGGTTGTTGTCTGAATTTCGGAGATAGAGACCTCCCATTTTCAATGGAGACACCACCCCCACGTTCAGCCGAAGGATGGCTAAGATAAATCAACAAAATGATGGATATCATAAATATTGAAAATGATGGCGATAAGGTTGCTTTGGCAACATGTTAGTTGGAAGGAGAAGCCGATTACTAGTGGGAGATGACCCGAACCACAGTGGACGTAACGACCCTCACTCGGGCACATTTTGAAGAGCACTTTCTCAAAAAATATTTTTTTGCCACCTCTAAGCAAGATATGGTTCAAGAATTTCTAAGCATAAGACAAGGAAAATTATTAGTAACTCAGTATGCCAACCGATTTGATGAACTGATTCGATATGCACTGACCATAACTCCAGACGAGAATTCAAGAGCATGAAACTTCGAATGAGGACTTGAGCCCACACTTAGACGAAAGATGACTGTCCTATAACTACCCACATATGGTCAAGTAGTAAAAGTAACATTGGTAGCTGAGAGAGCTGAACGATTCAAGAAGAATTTGGGAACAGAATAAGAAAGGAGGATCAGTTCAGAAGGGACCGATTCAGAGCACTAAAGGAGGAAATGTACAGAAACCCTACTCACGACCTCCATCGAAATTCCAACCAAGCTTCACACGAGGCATGGATATGTTTGGGAAAGGCTTCAAATGTGGATAAGAGGGACACATGATCCGTGACTGCCCTCTTGGCCATCAGCTAACCCTAATGCACAAACGGGCAGCAACTCACAATCCCCGATTAAAGGATCAGGACCTACCTATCATCCCCAACCTAAGCCTAGACAAGCAAGAGGTTTCAATACATCCAGGATGCCTATAGCCTTAAGAGTCTTCGCAAAGCAAGAGGAGAAAGTTCGATGGCTAGATAGCCAGTCCACGCCGAGTATGATAACAAAATCAGTCATTTTAATCACTCTAAGGTTGCACGTTAGACGGAGACCCGAGATTTCAATGTCTCAAGACTTGTAGGCTGCTTCTACCCAAACATTTCCTCCTAAGGGTGATGCTACACTCATCGTAGTTTCCTCTGAGGTTGCACGTTTTTCATTTGAGGGGGATAGATCCTCTGTTCTTCCCTAAGAAGATTTTACAAGACCTCAGCAGAAGATTAAGGATGGCTGACTAGCAGCCTTGACTTTGAATAAGGAGATTCAACTAGAAACAAAACTAGCAACAGTAGTCTACGGGTTTACCAATGTATTCCCAACCGAATTACTAGGCTTACCCCCACAAAGAGATGTGGATTTCACCATCAATTTACAATCGAGAACTGCTCTGATCTCTATGCCACCCCATAGAATGGCACCAGCCGAATTAAAGGACTTGAAGACACAATTAGAAGAACTTTAAGAGAAAGGCTTTAATCAACCTAGCACTTCATCATGTGGAGCACCAGCACTGTTTGTTAAGAAGAAAGACAGATCGTTGAGAATGTGTATAAGCTATCGTCGACTCAACCAAGTCATGATCAAAAATCGTTATCTGCTTCCAAGGATTGATGACCTATTTGACCAACTAAGAGGTTTGAGATTTTTCTTAAAGAATGATTGACGATCAGGTTATCACCAACTGAGAGTTAAGTATGAGGATATTCAAAAGACAGCTTTTCGAACTCGTTACGATCATTATGAATTTGTAGTAGTGCCTTTTAGACTAACCAATGCACATGCGGTATTCATGATCCCGATGAACAAGATCTTCACACCTTACCTCAATCTATTCGCAGTGGTCTTTACCAATGACATTCTGATTTACTCAGTATCTGAATAAGAACATAAATAGCATCTAAGGATAGTCTTACAAGCCCTGTGAGAAAATTAGTTGTATGGAAAAGGCTAGCAAATGTGAGTTATTTTGAAAACTTTTTAACACCTTGAACACCAAAAGATTTTAAAAATCCTTTTTTGTAAAAAATAGAGTCGACACTTGGTTTTCTTAAGAAAAACCAAGAAAAACATAAAGGAACCATAGATCTTTAAAATGTTTAACTAGAGAAAACATGGGTTCAGGGGCTAAAGTATGAATCAGGAAAGGTGTTAGGCACACCGTTTACCCAACCGTGAGATTGACCTCTACTAATCATCATTGATTTTTTAATTAGATTTCTTAAATACATGCAAATACAAAAAATGGGGGCAAAGAGAGAACATCCAAAATCAAATAGTGAAAATACATAATCTATCGTATAAACGCATCAACATGTCAACCAAATGTAAAAGGGGTCCTAAATACTAAGTATACAAAGTCTAACTAAAGGATACATGGCACAAACCGCATGCGACGATTAAAAGATGCTATTGATTAATCTAAACTAACAATCCCTAATCATAACACTAAGTAAGCATAACATGATTTTAAACTAGAATGAACCAATTCTAAGAGTTTTGAACCTCAATCATGCTAATAGACACTGAAAATAGCATTCTAGACATCATACATAATACTATAACAACAAAATCAAGTTACTGAAACAGAATTATAATACTTGGAATAAGCAAAACTTGCGACTGTAACATATAAATGTTGTGATCGTAAGAAAAAAAGGAGTAAAAATGCACGAGCGCAACATTGTTTGTTGCAGCTGTGAGGATGTCAATGCCAGAATGTAATGACCGCAACATTGATTGTTGCCACCGCAGGGCTTGTAGACACTTTTTTGCTAAATTTTAAAGGACAATGTGTTGGGGTGCTAGTGTTTAGTATAACAGAACCACAATTGAGACTATTTTTTATCAAATTATCATGATAGTTAACCAAATTCCTCAAAATTAAGCATGCTCTTAACTCAACTATTCTACAGTAGTAATCAAATATAGCAATCTATCTTGCAAATGGGGGAATCAAAGCAACTGGTCCTATCATCACATGTTATAAGAATAAAAAGGGCGAGTTTGAAAGTAAAATACTAAAATTAACCCGACCGCTCCACGGGAACGAGAAATGTGGAGGGGGAAAAGATAGGGTTCTAACAAAATACCTAAAATGTGACAGTCCAAATGAGTCCTCAAGTTGTGGAATGTAGAATCGTAAATCCAATCCTCATGATGCAATTCAATTCTAGTATTCAATTCAAGATCAAGTAGTAGTATGGATCGGGGTGTGAGTTGGGAGTACGGTAGAGTATCACTGTACTTGATAAAGCAACAGCATTTTGACGTCAAAATTTATCTTTTAAAAATTGTCACGCCCCAATATCAGGGTCACGCGAAAGCCCACCAAAAGATAGTTTGAGAAAACAAAATTTGCAGTTGAAAAACTCTCAACTCAAAAATATGCATCATTTGGATAAAATTCCCACAGTTCAACTCTCGTAAACTGAAAACATGCATCTCATACATGAATAAGCATATCGCCCAAAGGCGTACAAAACCAGCCATCACTGGCGTTACATGTAAAAGTACATGTACAAACAAAAGGGAAAGCTACTGCAAGTCTTCCATCACCTCTGCAACTTGGCCAACTTCTCATGCTCACCTGAAAAGGTTTTACAGCAAAAATCCCACACCGAGAGCCGAAGCCCAATAGGAAAAAACAATAAAGCTGTACAGCTGGCTATGCAATTATAAGCATATGGGCTCAACCACCAGAGCCAAAAAGGTTTTCCATCTTAAAATCACAAGTTTTCGTCCTTCAAACTATGCATGTCATCCTAACTGATATTATGCCACAATTAAGGGAAAGCAGTAATAAAACAGTAATCTCCACTCAGGTCACACAGCTGAGGAGAAAGATGCAAATGAAATCCTATGTACCGACTCTGTCACACAGACAAAGGTAACAACTATAGACTCCTGCCCATTACCCTAGACCCAGGTCGCACAGACTGGCTTGGTATTGACAAGTTCTATATGGAGTTACAACAATAACACCATTAACGGAGGCAACTGACTCAATTTACGGGCATGAAACCCTCGGGTACAGAGCACCCACACATCGCCATTCACGGAAGTAACCGACTCAATTTACGGGGATTAACCCGAAGGTATAGAGCACCTACGCCGCGCACATTTCTGGACTTTCACCGAGGAGCACTACAGGTCCACATGCAACCACACACACTATGTCACGGTACAGCTATGGATAACATTTAAACACTCACAATGCATTTATGCAACACATGTATAAAATGATCCAATCCATCAACCATGGAGATCAAAAACCATTTCCAGCAAAACGTTTAAGAGTTGAGACTTAACCCCGCGGGTTAGCTCCAAACCTCCAAAAAGCACATTTTTCACCATTTTCCCAAAACACCTTGTTTTCAAACCTTCATTTGAAAACTACGGATATCAACATACCCATATCATGAAATAAATCGAGAAAGGCGAAAAAACCCACTTTTACCCAAAAACCAAGGTTTAAACATGAAAACAGCATTTGATGTATTTTTTACCTGGTGAAAACACGTATAATTGCACAAAACACTCTTATACAGCAGTAGGGTCTAGAATCCTACCTCAGAGAGTCAAGAACTCGACCTCTCAAAACTGAACGGCGTCAGAACGGGAATTCATCCAGATAGATACGAAGCCCTCGGCCCCGATAGTAAGGATCCACAAAGGATCGGACTCAAAACCAAGCCCTGGGCCCTCAAAACTAGAGAGAAGGCAGAGAAAATGGGTTTCTTAGCCTGGAAGAAAAATATTATCAAAATATCTCAGCCCTTGGAACCTTTATAAGCACGCCAAAAACATTCTGTCCGGTCGACCGAATCCCTAAGTTCGGTCCACCGAACCCAAAAATTTTGGTTCAGTCGACTGAACCAGGCCCTTCAGTGACTGAACCCCAGAACAGTGTGTTTTTTGATGTTTCCAAGGTAAAAATAGGTTTCTAAGGTCCAAATAAGCCTCTACCAAACCCCAAAAAGCGTGTAATACATTTATACATGTTGTTCTATCACTTTAAAGCATAAACCATGCATCGATGCTATTCATATACCGAATCAAACACATCAAGAATATAAATAACCTAAAAGATAAGGGTCAGGGTCTCACAACTCTCCCCCCTTAAGGAATTTCACCGCTGAAATTTGCAACAAGGTCACGAGGTAAACAAGTCTGGATATCTACCACGCATCCCAGACTTGAGCTCCCATGTCGCTTCATCAACCCCGCGATGAAGCCATAACACCTTGACATAAGCAATCCTCCACCCCCGCAACACCTTCTCCTTTGTATCAAGAATCCTCACTAGACGCTCCTCATAGGTGGCATCCTCATCAACCTGCAACTCAGCCCAATCTAACACGTGTGAAGGATCAGGCTCGTACCCCCGAAGCATAGAAACGTGAAACACGTTATGCACA
>JAULJZ010121600.1:0-11195 GCA_032270985.1 Heliamphora pulchella
ATAGTGGTTATTTTTATTCACACTTTTTTTTATCACACTCTTTCAGTTTTATCACGCACAAAAAGTGTAGTCGATAATGCGAAATCGACTTAACAATCACACTATTTTCATTTTTAATCACGCTTTTGGTTATTTTTAATCATGCTTTATGTTATTTTTAATCACACTTTTCAGTTTTTATCACTCACAAAAATTGTGGTCGATAATGCAAAATTGAGATTTTAAAGTTTTAACAATCACACTACTTTATTTTAATCACGTTTTTTTGTGTAAATAATCACGCGAAAAAAGCGTGATTGAAAATCTCGACTTTAGATTACATCCCCATAAACCACGCTTGGAAAAACATGATTATAACCTTATAATCACATGTATAAAGCGTGATGTTTCAACTGTTTTCTAGTAGTGTATACATTTTTTTCTTTTTTTTTAAATTTTTTATTTCTTTTATTAATTCGTCGTGTTAACCTAGTTTTCTTTGATAATATGCATGCTTTAGTTAATTTATTTAAAATTATGTTTAAAATAGTTTAGTTTATTTTGTAACAATTCATGTTTAGATAATTTTAGCATGTTTTTGTTCTTCATGATAGTTAGTTTGTTTTAATAATATTACATGCGGGTGTGTTCCATGTATCCTTAGTTAGAAATTACATGCCGTAGGATTTAGGATTTTTTTTTATACTTATTTTGTTTGGCGTTCTATATACGTATTTTATATATTTTTCGTATTTGATTTTAGATGTTCTCTCTTTACCTCTATTTTTTTTATTTGCATGCATTTGAGAAATTTTATTAAAGAACCAACGATGATTAGTAGAGGCCAACTTTACGATTGGGTGAACGGAGTTCCTAACACCTTTCTCGATTCGTACCTTAGCACTCGAACCCTTTTTCTCTTGTTAAACGTTTTAAAAATCACTAGTTATTTTTGTTTTTCTTGATTTTTCTCAAAAACTAAGTGGCGACTCTATTTTCAACAAAAATGAATTTTTTAAATTTAGCTTTCAAGGTGTTAAAATATTTTTTTTAAATATTTTTGAATTCTATTATTTTTGACTATTTTTCTAAAATTCCAAAATCCTGGCGCCACAATACCCGCCAATTAAATTTAATTACTGACAATTTAATTTAACCGCCATCATGATATTCTTTAAACACTTCCGCTTAACTTATTTGACCACCATATAGTCAAATCCACCTGCAAGGTTTGGCCCGGTCAAAACTTATAAGCTTCCTTAAAGGGGTATCGTCAATTTTGATCTTTCGAGACGTGAATTCCGTCAATAATTAATATTTTCTATATAAATAATACCGCTATCTAACTCACCAAGATTATATAAACTCATATAAGATCGCACCCTCTAATGAATCAAAATAATGAATATTAAATATACGCAAATTAATAATTATTTCAGGATTAAGAGAATAAACACTATTTATAATAACATTGGGGTGTAAATTAATTTATATAGTCAGTATAAAATTAATTACCCAAAATGTCCCGTTCAATACACACAAAATGTACTAGTACAGAGAGTCGAAACAATAGACGACGCTATTATCTGTTCCTCATAACCAAGACAGGCCTACTAAAACTCTGTGCTACAGTCGTACCGATAGTATGTCCATTTTCATCTAAACTGTGAATATAAAATTTATATTTTGCAAGAACCTAAAATCTGATCTTATGTGTACAAGTCGTACTCTACACACCAGATTAAATATTATACAAAATATCGGACATCCATGCATAACATTTAAGAAATGATACACATGCATTACTCATAAAGATTCTCATAAAATGAAAAATTAATTTTATTAAAAAATAAATTTAAATACTAAAAACATAATTTTCAGTATACCAACCCTAATAGTAATTCTCAAATTTGTCTGTCTTCTTGACTATAAAGTATACTGAGTGTTATATGATATGCGTTGTAGAATATTTTGTGGTGAGTTTGGTTAGAAGGTTTAGAGAGTTTGCTTCTAGGATTTGGCTCATGGCATTCGTGCCACATGTGAGGAGGAAGAACTTTTTGAGAAAGTCACACTGAAGGAGAAAGAGGTTTTGAAGAATAAGGTGAGTGGCAGAAGCCAGCTGACCCCGACAATGTAAGGTGAAGAATTTAAAGTTCACCCCTTTGTTTTTTTTATTCTTTTTGTTTAGTTTCTACGGGCTCATTGTAATTTTTGTTGAATCTTTTGTGAAACTGTAATCGCTATATATTTTGAATGATTCTGAACTCTTAATAATGTTGTACTTATTATATGTAACTATGAATGAATGGCTATAATATTCTCCTTAATTATATTTATGTATGTCCCGACGTGCCCGGAAGACGGGGCGTCATAGTTGGTATCAGAGCCTAGATTTAGTGAACCTTCAGGCCTTAGGATGTGGGAGATTACGAGTTCTATAGCGTAGAAGCTCTGTAGAGTGTCTATACTATTAATTTATCACTTATAATTTTAACAACTTAAAATTTTTACCTTAAGATTCTTTCCCTAATCCTTCTTTTAATATGACAGCATCCAACGCGGAACCAGCTGAAGAACCGTGGCAAGCGTCAGTCCCAGAAGACTCTAATCAAGAAGAAGACCTAGAAAAGGTACTTGTGGAAGAACAAGACCCTATTGATGTTGTTCCCTTAGCATGGGCTTTTCCAAAAAATTGACAGGCAAACCCAGAGGATGAGAATGATGAGATGAATGCGGACGAAGAACTGAACGAGGAAAATTATGATGCCCATCACGATGATGATGATGAGGATGATGATGATGAAGAAGAAGGGGCAATTACTTTCCCCTATGATCAGCTTAAGGCACCTTCGCCCGAGTCCGACGAGGACGAGACTATTGATACCGTTATTTAGTACGACCACCCAAAATGGCAGGGTTACCATGTAGGGGATTGGGTATACGCCAGAGTTTGCTCGAAAAACATGTGCACATGAAAAAAACCAGTGGCCTTTCCTCGCTATATGGGACCATTACGAGTGAATGAGAAATGTAGCTGTCAGACCCTGTATCGCTTTATTTTGATATATATAAATGATGATGTGTTTCCTTCGTGTTATGTATATCATCGATGCATGGTTTATACTTTGGCATTGTAGAACAGCATGTATAGATGTGTTTTACGCTTTCTCGAAACTTGTTTAGGCTTGTTTGGTTGGCCTTAGAACAGAAATACTGAGACCAAAGCAGTAGGCTGAGACACAGGGGTTCGATCGACTAGGCTGCTATATTCGGTCAACTGAACTATTTTTTTTTTAGTTTAGTCGACTGAACCAGGGGGTCCGATCGACTGAACTGGGCGGTGGTGCATTTTTTGAGGAGTTTTAGTCGACTGAAGTGGCCTCTGGAAAAAGTTTGTTTCTTCCTTTCTCTCTGCCTTCTCTCTACATATTTAACATGTTCGAACCTAGTTTTTGACTATCAGCTTGTGGATCTCTGCTATTCACGTTGCTAGCTTCATGTTCGGCCGATCAGATTCCTGTTCCGATGTGGTTCGAATTTTGAGGCTTTGAGTTTCGACTCGCTGAGGTAGGATTCTAAACCCTACTGCTGTATTAGGGTGTTATATGTTATTCTATACTTTTTCATCGATAGAAAATGCATCAAATGTCATAAATATGTTTAAACTTTGATTTTTCGGATAAAAAGCATATTTTTTTCTTTTCTTGGTTTAGTACAGCTTATGACATGTGGACGTATAGTTTTCAAAGGTTGTATTGAAAATGGTGATTTTTATTGGAAAACGATGGTTTTGGATTGAAATCTCAATATTTTATGTTTTGGAGGTTTAGAGAGCTGCCTTTAGGGTTGAGTCTCAATTTTTGAAACGTTTTGTTGAAAACGGAAAAAAATATTTTGAAAATGTTTTGTTGATCTCCATGTTGATGGATGGATCTATATATATGTATAATGTATATTTGCAAAAAGGTTTTGTAGTTGATGCTACAGTTCGATTTTTAGAAGATTATCTAGATGTACCGGGATGATAGGTATTTTGCACGAGTTGCCCTCGAAGAAAGTCTAGAAACGTGCACAGTATAGGTACCTTTGTTATCATTCGGGGTAGTTCCCATAAACATGGTCAGTTTGGGTGCTCTTTTTACTTGGGTTGTCGCCCGTAAAGTTAGCTTTTACGTCGTGGTACTTCGTATAGAACTTGTCATTACCTAGTAGGTCTTGAGTGATGCTGGAACCAGGTAATGGGCAGGAGTTTATAGTTGTTATCTCTATCCCCTTGTGATGGAGTCGGTACATAGGATCTTATTTTTCTTTTTCCACGATGGTGCATTCCGTGAGGGAACAATGTTTTTGGTTACTATTTCTCCTTCAACTGTAAAATGTGTTTTGCATTGTATAAATGCTTGGTTGTGAAGGGAAAATTGTTTTGGAGGTTTGTGGGAAACTTAGGGTTTTATGACGTAAAACCTTTTGGGTTTGTGGTTGAGTACGCTCCCACTATTTATGATTGCATATTTCCTGCTTTACAGCTTTGCTGTCTGTTTCTATTGGGCTTCGGCTCAACGGTGGAATTTTCTATACAAAACTTTTTTCAGGTGATGATGTGGATGATGATCATGAGTAGCTCTAGTGGTGCTCGTGGTGGCAGAAGACTGCTATAGTTTTTCTTTTTGGTATGTATGTTCCTGAAGGCAGGTTTTGTATGCCATGAGGTGATATACTATATGTATGTTGGAACTGTATGTCTTTTATTTACGAGAGATATCTTTTGTTGGGTTTTTCTTTGGTTTCAACAGGTGAATTTAAATGTATGAAAACCTATATTTCACATAACTGGTGTTTAGTGAATTTCACGTGACCCTGAATTTTGGGGCGTGACAACTTGGTATCAGAGCTCTGGGTTGAAATACCTAAGAGTCATGGGAAAAGGGGTTTATCACCTGGTGAGGTTGATTGTATATGCTTGCTTGCATGTGTTTAAACGTTGGTTTATAACATGTTAATAGCTTCCTGAGCATGATAGTTGTGTATATGTGGGCATGGAGGTTGAATCTCAGGATTGATGAGTCTTGCCTTAGGGCGTTTGGAATAACAGA
This sequence comes from Heliamphora pulchella, assembly GCA_032270985.1. Lineage (NCBI taxonomy): Eukaryota > Viridiplantae > Streptophyta > Magnoliopsida > Ericales > Sarraceniaceae > Heliamphora > Heliamphora pulchella. Next base: position 5,076 of record JAULJZ010121600.1, read on the forward strand.
TTTGGAAGCCAAGTTAGAAACGCATTTAGCCGACGTGTTTTCTAGCAAGAAATCTGAATAGGTTATCCAAATAGATGAGTCTATCTTCTTAGATCTCCTCGGTATGTGAGATGTGTTTGCATAACCTTAAGTGGCTACGTGATGGCATGCTTATGTGCGTTATGTGTTTCTGTTACGTAGTAACATGTTGTAGGAAAGCTTATCCTGTTTATATTGCTTCCTATAGAACTATGTCTACGCGAGGAGTGCAGGGACGGGGTCGTGGCCGAGGCCGTTGCCGAGGTCGTGCTTATGTTCAGGTTTCAGAGGAGAGAGACGTTCATGTTCCACAGGAACAAGTGGGCGGCGCTGACGTTATGCAGAAGATGCTTGCCACTATGCGAGCTATGACAGAAGCAACCAGGGCTAGTGTACGGGTTCCTGAACCAGTGGCTTTTGTGGCTATGAGAGAATTTTGGCGGTTAGATCCTCCAACCTTTGCTGGGGAGCCAGACCCCAATGTTGCTACTGAGTGGTTGGAAGTGACTACGTCGATCTTCGATACTCTGGATATCGAGGAGGATGCTTTGTGGGTAAAGTTGGCGGCGTTCCAACTGCGGGAAGATGCTAGAGAGTGGTAGAAGTTCGCCAAGACCACGGTGGATGAGATGTGGGCTACTTTCACGAGAGTCTTCTTGAAGAAGTATTTCTCGAGATCTTCTATGTATCGAGAGGAGTTCCATTCCCTTGTTCAGGAGAATCTATCCGTGGTCCAGTATGAGGCCAAGTTCGCGAATCTATTGCGGTTCGCTCCAAAGATGGTATCGACCGAGGAGTTGCGCACTCGGAGGTTTGAGAGAGTACTTCGACCTACTATCAATGATAGGGTTACAGCTTTGGATGTAGAGGTGTATATCAAGCTGGTGGAGGCTGCTATCTGGGTCGAGAATTCACTGGCAGATAGCCGCAAAGTGAGAGAGAGCGGGAGTCAGCAGGGCAGTGGAGATGCATAGTTCCAGAGGCGCGGAAAAAAGTGCCAGAGGTCGTCTGGACCTAGTTCTCATGTTGTCGAATTGTATCAACCGCAGTCATCTGCACCTACACTTTTATTGGCCTCGACAGGAAGGCCAAAGCAGAGAGGGTTGATCTGTTATAGATGCGGACAGCCGGAACATCATTCAGTTGAGTGCCCACAGAAAGGCCAGACTCAGGGTTCAGCGCCCATCCAGTCACAGGCGAGAGACTCACCTATCTGTTTTGGGTGTGGTCAGTTTGGGCACTTTCGCAGACACTGTCTCAGAGAGGGGAATGTCCAGAGTGTGACAGGAGCGCCAGCTGTTTCATCTGTACAGAGGCGACAGGCTCCGCAGTAGCCTCGGGCTCAGACTTCTAGGTTTACGAAAGGAGGTGCTTTAGCTCAGTTAGTGAGGCAGCCATCGACTTAGGGTTATGGTGGGCAGACCAGACCACCACAGGCCAGGGATTATCTTCTTACCGATCGCAGTGCTTCCAAAGCACCAGTTGCATCTGATGCTGCTGTTACACCAGTCATGATCAGAGGTACTTTTCTAGTCTTTAGATCATGGGCTAGCGGTCTTATCAACACTGGAGCATCACATTCGTTTATATCAACTGCTTTTGCATCTACTTTGGGGCTGGACACGGACTAGTTGGGTGGTACTATGAGCATGGAGAAAACCCCAGTCAGTGGGAGTGTGACGTTGAGTCTTATCTGTAGATCCTGCGTGCTGGAAGTCGCCGGTTGTTGTTTAGAGTTTGACTTTGTTATTCTAGTCATGACCATGTTTGATGTCATCCTAGGGATGTACTGGCTGACTACTTACCGTGCCTTTATAGATTGTGAGCGACGGAGAGTGTCGATCTGTACGTCGGAGGGTGATTGCTTTTACTTTATGGGTGATCGAGATGAGGGCTTGGTGTCTATGCCCGGTGCTTCTCGGGTTCGAGGGGACTTGGGTTTTCTCTTTTTTGCGCACAGGTTGGATGAGCTAATTGGGGTTCGAGGAGTGCTACCCCATGTAGTGTGCACTTATCCAGATGTCTTTCCTGATGATTTATTTGAGTTATCGCTGAGCCGAGATGTGGAGTTCTCTATTGATCTTGTTCTAGGAGCAACTCCTGTCTCTATGCCATCATATCACTTTGCACCGGCTGAGTTAAGAGAAATCAAGGTGAAGTTACAGGAGTTGCTAGATAAGGGGTTTGTGCAGCCGAGTACGTCGCCGTGGGGAGCTCCAGCTCTTTTCGCGAAGAAGAAGGATGGGTCGTTGAGAATGTGTATAGACTACAGGAAGCTGAACCAGGTGACAGTGAAGAATAAGTATCCGATGCCGAGGATTGACGACTTGTTTGATCAGTTGAGGGGGTCCCGCTGCTTTTCGAAGATTGACTTGAGGTCAGGGTATCATCAGCTGAGGATTAGGGACGAGGACATAGCGAAGACCGCCTTTCGGACTCGCTATGGTCACTATGAGTTTCTGGTTATGTCATTCGGTCTAACGAATGCTCCAGCTACATTCATGGGTCTGATGAACCTTATCTTCCACCCTTATCTGGACAGTTTTGTGGTCGTGTTTGTGGATGACATTCTTGTCTATTCACCCACGAGAGAGATGCACGAGGAGCATCTGCATGTTGTCCTACAACTTCTGAGAGAACATCGCTTGTATGCGAAGTTCGAGAAGTGTGAGTACTGGATGACGGAGGTGAGATTCCTTGGGCACGTGGTGTCGAAAGATGGGGTATCAGTAGACTCAACGAAGATTGATGTAGTGACGGATTGGTAGCGACCGAAGAACGTTTTTGAGATCCGCAGTTTTCTAGGTCTAGCGAGTTATTATCGGCGGTTTGTGAAGGACTTCTCTAGGCTTGCAGCACCGATGACGCGTTTGACGCAGAAAGGAGTCGGGTTTGTGTGGAGCGAGTCCTGTGAGTCAGCTTTCCAGGAGCTAAAGAGGAGATTGACCAGTGCGCCAGTGTAGATTATTCCCGAGCGAGGTTTGGGTTACAACGTGTACTGCGACGCATCACATGAGGGTTTGGGTTGCGTTTTGATGCAGGAAGGCAAGGTTGTGGCTTATGAATCCCGACAGTTGAAGACACACGAGGGGAACTACCCGACGCATGATCTGGAGTTGGCAGCCGTGGTCTTCGCCTTGAAGACATGGCGGCATTATCTATACGGTGAGCGTTTCGAGGTCTTCTCTTATCACAAGAGTCTAAAGTACTCGTTTTCGCAGAAGGACTTGAATCTTCGCCAACGAAGATGGATGGAGTTGTTGGAGGACTACGACTTTGATTTGTAGTACCATCAGGGTAAGGAAAATGTCGTAGCTGATGCGCTTAGTAGGAGATCTTATAGCTCGTTAGCTTCTGTGGGTATACGAGAGTGGGACATGCTTGGAGACGTTGGGGAGTTTGATTTGTGTCTCAGGGAGGCAAGAGGTGGTGCGACCTTATATTCAGTACCTTCACAGCCCGCATTGGTTGCACGTGTGTTAGAGGATCAGAGGACCGATCAGGAGGCTCTGATGATACGGGACCGCATTGCTAGTGGGAAGGACATAGCAGGATGGACGGTGGGTTCAGATCAGAGTTTGAGGCTAACAGGGCGACTGTTTGTACCAGAGTCGTGCTGTGCTGAGGTGCTACATGAGTTTCATCACTCATGTCTTGCAGTGCATCCGGGAGGCACGAAGATGTATCATGACTTGCGTCGTCAGTTCTGGTGGACGGGAATGAAGAGAGATGTGATCCGATTTGTTTCTTGATGCCTTACTTGTCAGTAAGTAAAGGTGGAACACTAGAGACCAGCAGGATTATTGCAGCCGTTGCCTATATCTGAGTGGAAGAAGGAGAATATTACGATGGATTTCGTATCAGGACTTCCTCGATCGCCGGCGGGACATGATGCTGTTTGGGTTGTGGTTGATAAGTTGACGAAGTCTGCACACTTTGTCCCTATTCGAGTGAGAGACCTAGTGGACAGATTGAGCAGATTGTACATCCGATAGATAGTCCGATTACATGGAGTACATGTGACTATTGTTTCTGATCGAGACCCGCGCTTTACATCGCGCTTTTGGCAAAGTCTTCAGGTGGCTTTGGGGACGAGCTTGGCTTTGGGGATGAGCTTGACTTTTAGCACCGCTTTTCACCGACAGACTGACGGTCAGTCTGAGAGAACCATCCAGATTTTGGAGGACATGTTGAGAGCTTGTGTGCTTGATTTTTGGGGTTCTTAGGAAGATCATCTATCGTTGGCAGAGTTTGCATACAACAATAGTTACCCGTCCAGTATTAGAATGGCACCGTATAAGGCTCTGTATGGTAGACCGTATAGGTCGCCTATTTGTTGGACAGTGGTGGGTGAGACCAGTGTTTTGGGACCCGACTTAGTATGGGAGACGATGGAGCAGATCACCGTGATTCGTCAGCGTCTAGTGACGGCTCAGAGCCGCCAGAAGAGTTATGCAGATCAGAGAAGGAGACCTTTGGAGTTTGCAATGGGAGATCATGTGTTTTTGAAGGTCTCGCCACGTAGAGGGCTAATGAGATTTGGTCGTCACGGGAAGCTATCACATCGTTTTATTAGACCCTTCGAGATCTTAGAAAGGATTGGAGTGGTAGCATATAATCTGGCCTTGCTGCCTCAGTTAGCATCTGGGCACAACGTTTTTCACGTTTCGATGCTTTAAAGGTACGAGCTTGATCCTTCACATGTGTTAGATTGGGATGAGCTGCGAGTTGATGAGGATGTCATGTATGAGGAACGTCCGGTGAGAATTCTAGATACATGGAGCAAGTGTTGCGGGGGAGAACGATTGCGTATGTCAAAGTTCAGTGGCTTTATCATGGGGTTGAGGAAGCGACTTGGGAGCTTGATTCTGGGATGCGTGTTAGATACCCAGACCAGTTTACCTCGTGACCTTGTAGAGAATTTTGGGGGTGAAATTCTTCAAGGGCGGAGAGTTGTGAGACCCTGTATCGCATTATTTTGATATATGTAAATGATGACGTGTTTCCTTCGTGTTATGTATATCATCGATGCATGGTTTATGCTTTGACGTTGTAGAACAGCATGTATAGATGTGTTTTACACTTTCTTGGACCTTGTTTAGGCTTGTTTGGTTGGCCTTAGAACAGAAATACCGAGACCAAAACAGTAGGCTGAGACACAGGGGTTCGGTCGATTGCGCTGCTATGTTCGGTCGACTGAACGATTTTTCTTGAGTTCGGTCGATTGAACCAGGGGGTTCGGTCGACGGAACTCGGCGGGGGTGCATTTTTCGAGGAGCTTCAGTCAACTAAACTGCCTTTATGTTGAGCTTCTAAGTATTCCAGCCCCTAGAATGTTTGGAAAAAGCTTGTTTCTTCCTTTCTCTCTGCCTTCTCTCTACATATTTGACCTGGCCGAACCTTGTTTTTGACGATCATCTTGTGGGTCCCTGCTATTCACGCTGCTAGCTTTGTGTTCGGCCAATCAGATTCCTGTTCCGACGTGGTTCAAATTTTGAGGCTTTGAGTTTCGACTCACCAAGGAAGAATTTTAGACCCTACTGCTGTATTAGGGTGTTATATGTAATATTATGCTTTTTCATCGGTAGAAAATGCATCAAATGTCATATATATGTTTAAATCTTGATTTTTTGGGTAAAAGCATGTTTTTTGCTTTTCTTGGTTTAGTACAGGTTATGAACTGTGGACGTATGGTTTTCAAAGGTTGTTTTGAAAACGGTGGTTTTTGTTGGAAAACGATGGTTTTGGATTGAAATCTCAACAGTTTATGTTTTGGAGGTTTGGAGCTCGCCTTTAGGGTTGAGTCTCAATTTTTGAAACGTTTTGTTGAAAATAGGGAAAAATATTTTGAAAATATTTTGTTGATCTTAATGTTGATAGATGGATCTATATACATGTATAATGTATATTTACAAAATTTTTTTGTAGTTGATGCTACAGTTCAGTTTTTAGAAGATTATCTAGATGTACCGGGATGACAGGTATTTGGCACGAGTTGCCCTCGGTGAAAGTCTAAAAACATGCGCAGTGTAGGTACCTTTGTTATCCTTCGGGGTAGTTCCCGTAAAGAAGGTCGGTTTGGGTGCTCTTTTTCCTCGGGTT
>JAULJZ010121611.1:0-11195 GCA_032270985.1 Heliamphora pulchella
GGGGGGGGGGGGGGGGAAATGCCATAATCACCTGGGCAATGATCCATTCAGTGGAACCATATACGAGCTTCCCTGACATTCTCCACTAGCAGTTTTAGCCAGGCAATGGCTGAAAGATCCAAAGAAAACGTAGCAATAAGTGCACCGATGGATACCTCCAGTATGGCACTGGGGCAAGGACCTTAGAACCAAAGTGGACAGTTGGTGCATCTAAAGTGACACAAATGTACCGTTGTGCTTCCCTTACCAAGAAAACTATTCATTATATTCAGAAAGTGCAAATCACCAGTGACAGCATAGCTTTAATCAGGTGATCTAAAATAGTCTAATTATGCCAATTTTTCATGCAAGTTTCCCAGGTAGAAGCTTTTACATCAAATTTGACAGGTTACAAATATGAATCTGGGAATCTATGTTTGGAATAATGCATTACTCTTCCAACAAAATTTGTCTCATAGTTTAAATAGTTGCATGTAATCCAGTGTATACTATTAAAGCACATATCAATAATTAGTGAGGATATGTAACGTTTTATGGAGGTCAAACATATTAATTCCAACCCAACCCCAATAAAACTACACCTTATCTATGGCAGTCCCATTGCACCAATGTTACAAAGATAATACACTACTGACTGCTGTGGATATGGCAATGCTAGCACTTGGCATGTAAAATTAAATTATTGACAACTTTCTAGGCTATAATTTCATGGGATCTATAATATCTAATTATCTATCTTGCACTTTCAGTGCCTATCCAGAGTCGTGATCTCGTCTCAAAAGAAAGTTTCCTCATATTTTACAAAGGTTTAATTCAAGTAAGGATGATACATGCAAGCACACAACAGCATAGCCTCCAACCATCCTGTCAAACAGCAATTTGGGAGAAATCAAAAGGAAATGAGACAATTGATTGCATTCAAAAAGAGACATCAGTTCTTAACAGATTAGAGTACTTTAGGTTCTGAAATATTGTTAAATGGCCTGGATTTCGCCTATTTCCACGCTTCCTATGCCTTTTCATATCAGCTGTATGCCTACATGGTTGCATATTTTTGTCACTTGCATCTCTTAATTGCACCTATTCAAACAGATGCGTCAACGACCCTTTGGGACAGCTTTGAATACAATAATTATGGAAGCTTTATGAATGGCTTTTTGGTGGAATCGTGATACAACAAGAAAGAAGAGTGCAAGGCCTGTAAGTAACAAAGAACAAAAATAGGCCTCATTTTCAAAGTTTCAAGTTGCTGGATTTTCAATGAGAAAAATGGTAGTTTGAGGGCCTGGGCAGCAGCCAATTTACAGGTATTGGTGTCAAATCAAAGGGCAAGGGAAAGTCTCCATAGGAGAGTTTCAGGGCTCAATTATGTGATGTTCCGGGCTGTGAACCCCAAAAATGGTGCTTTGCTTCCTAAAGGAGTTAATGAAGAAAGAGGACGAGATAAAGACAGCAGGCTTAACCTCACAATGCCTAATCAAAAAAACATAAAAGGCAATCACAGCACCCGCACTCAATTATTATGGAAAATAAAATTTGCACAGGTTCATACAGCCCTATGTCCTCAAATCTGATTCCGACTGTGACTAGGACTTCAAAATAGGAAACTTTGACCTTTTGACTATTAAGATTATTTTAAACCTAACGTATTCCATATTTCCATATAATAACGAATTGAATAACTTGACCAAAACAAGATAAATTATTATATCAATATTAAACCCCAATTCCAGAAATTTTGAAAATTACCAAAAGACCCTCCACTCATGAAAACAGAGAAAATGTAAATAACTAAATAAATAATCCAGCAGCATACTAGTTTAAAATAAATGCACATAGTGACCCTAAACACTACCATGGACATTAGGATCTTCATGGATATTTACCTTTGGACCAATAACGCATCTTGATCACCGTTGGTCCATGGCCTTCACCTTAGGCTTCAAAAACCTACTATACGTATTTAGCCATACAGTAGATGCAATAGACATCCCACATTGATTGTGGATGGAAATAATGGAACACCAACAGCTACTAAAGTAACTTGAGCTTAAGCTTTTGGACTATGCTGGTAGCCCACTTCACAAGTTATTAGGCCAATAGACGGTGGGTCGTTACAAGTGGTATTACGCCGACCCTAATCCTGAGACAGACACGGTGGCGATGTGATAGAGTAGGGGCTCAAGAGAGGGGTACAGGGCCCAGAATAGTGTACCTTGTGCCCTCGTATGGGTTGTTTATGGTCGTATATGACGTTTCACATCAGCCAACTCAAAAAATTTGCAAGGCCATAGGGCTCAACGAGTACGTTGTGTAATTAAAGTGGATGAGAATATAATAGCCATCCCATATAGATTGTGGTTGGAAAAATAAAACACCAGCTGCTACTAAAATAGTAGTCACACTTTCACAAGTTATAGGCCAGCAGTTGTGGGTTGATACAAGAGATGTCATGTCACCCTTCAAACCACATCATTTCATAATTGTATACGGCAAATTGTGCGCTTTCATTAGATGTCTCTTCCTTACATCTCTTAACAAACATCACATATCATCCAAATAACACTACTTGATTATTAATTGCCAACTCATCTAAAAGGTCAAGCTGTTAGAGAGATCAGTAACCTTATTACTTATATTCTTAATACACCCCCTTACGCATGACTGGGCTTTCCTCCATGAGCAGGCCAAACTGTACAGGTATTTTAACTACCAAAAGGGCACCTAATTTTATGTCTAATCAACTAGAGTTGTCGCCTTTTCGTAATCTTTCACGTCTCCATCGTGAGGCTACATAACTTCCTCTTACACAACTGAAGGGACATATTTCAAGCAAGCAGTTGCTTACATGGGGCAAAGACGGGATGGTTAGGCAGACCATGATAGAAGACCAAGGGCAAGGGATCGTGGAAGTGTTTTGAGCTTTTATAACAGTTAGGGATGGCAAGCCCTTGTCATAATGGGCCACACCTCTTAGTTGCATTTGTTTAAATGCTTCAAGAACCATTAAAGTTTAGCCTTTTTTTAGGCAATTGCATGGTAGAAATAGCGCACCACTATTACACATTTGTTTCTTCCATCTTTTGTAAATAAGAATGATATCACCACAAGTTAGATATTTAACTAGGTGTGAGTCGCATGACTCTAGAACTAACCATCATGTGTGGTCATTTATAAAGACCAATTCCAGCCAAGGCTTGTAAGGCTCTCTTCACTTCTTGCTTCTAAAGATAAGTCTATACACATCACACTTTGCCACATGCCATCACCATGTCATTGTGCAACCTCCACACCATAAGGACACATCAATGTGTCAATAGATAGGTATTTGCACATCACATTTTGCCACACGTCAACTCCATATCATTGTGCAACCCCCAAGTATCAAGCAACATAGACACGTCGACCTCCACCATAAGGGACATTGAAGATTCAACAACCCTTAAATGATCTTAAGCCACATGTAATGGTTGCACTAAGTCTCGCACTTCGTTATAGTTTATGATTTGCACTCATTGAAGTCTTTAGAACACGTACGAGATATTTATACTCTCAGCAGGTGCTTCACAAAAGCCTTCTTGATTCTTGATAGAGCAGAGCACTTGATTTTGTACCCAAAAGATTTGGTTTGTAGCCTATTTATAAGCTTCCAGTGGCAATTCATATGGGTACACGTCCTCCAATGTTTTCTTCTTTCCTATAATGGGTGTGTCATAATTGCACATATTTAAATTTAGATGTTTCAAATACCGTTAAATTTAGTTTTTTAACTTCTGCAATAAAGAGCAGATGGCCTCACTGCATCATTACATACAATGCTAGATTTATTCCTTAAGACTTATACAATCCTTTAATCAAACAAACTCTTGCCAACATTTTCAATTATCACCTCATTGTCTTGTTTAAATTCATAGTGTATGTCCAGCTTCGCTAAGTATCATCTCCATGTCACTAGAAGCTCTACATGTCAAGCCAATCCAAAGGACAAAGACCTTGATTGCAGCAAACATTACCTGTAGACACCAAACCTATGTCACATGGACTCTTCACTCTTCCAGATTTGTGAAGTACAGTGTCAGACACTTTACACTTGGTTTAAGGTAGAAGATATGTGCCGATTTGTCTAGTTGGACATGCACGTTGCGCAAATATTGCACCACTACATAAAATGACATATCTCCTTAAACTTCTTAGTCTTTATACAATCATTTAATCAAACTTTAACTCTTGCCAAAACTTCCAATGATCTGTGCTCATTGTCTTGTTTAAATACATATCATATGTCTAGCTTTGCTACATATCATCTCCATGCCACTAAAAGCTCCAAATGTCAATCCGAGACAGAGACCTTCATTGTGGCAAGCATTACCCGCAAACCCAAATCAATGTCATATGAACTCTTCTAAATTTGTGGAGTATAGTGTCAGGCACTCCACACATGGATTAAGATATAAGATATGTGCCGATTTGTCTAGTTGAATACACCCAACAAATTATCAAACTATCATACAACACCCATTCTTCGCACAAAAAAACTCTATGTTTGTAAATACTATTTTACCCAAAATGATTTAAGTACATTTTGGTCGTGCCCTAGTCTTTGAGCATGAGATTTAGATGAATCCAACACTAGCACACGTCTTTGCAGGTACGAAACCGAGTCCATGTAAGTAAAATAGCTCCAAACACAGAAAACACCACATACCATAACACCCAAGCCAGTGAGCAATGTAACATGAGGTGATAAGGGAAATTGGGGTAAAAGCCGCATGAGGTGTCTTATGAGGAATGCATGGAAGGCTGCTCCATTGTGCTTGATGCAGCACTTGTAGAGAGGAGAATTGGACAACTTTTGAGGGGAAGGAGGTTTATCCAATGCTTGGAACGTATTGATACATGTGGTCCTTCTTTTCTGGTTTAAGGAGTTTTCTCCTAAGCTCCCTTTTGTCTTCTAATGATTTTTTTTGGATATTGTATGCCTGTGTGTGTGTGTGTGTGTGTAGGTGGCATCTTGTATACTTCGCAAGTACTAGGTTGCATCCATTAGGCTTGATTGGTAAACACGCTTTATGGCAATTTTTTAGCCAAAAACCAACTTCGTCCGTTTGGCAAAAAAAGTGAAAATACTAAAAATCCAAAAAGTCACCAATCCTTAGACCAACTCTATCCAAACCCCAATCCCTTTCAAAAACTTTACTACCCATTCCAACTACATATAATCGTTAAAATCAACTACATAGAAGAATAATATTGTCCAATTTAAACAAAAAGTAAAAAACAAACTTTTTACCCAAACAAGTTCAAAAAAAAGCTAGCTGAAAAGCTCACTTACCAAACAACCAACTTTCGGGCCTTTTGGTTTTTTGGCTAAAAAGCAAAAAAAAAAAAAACTAACTTTTAAGCTAGTTACCAATCAAAGCCGTTAAGTGCTTTTCTTTCAAGAAGTTCTCCTTGAAAAAGAAAATAGGACACGGTGACTTCAGCAAAAGAATACATGAGGTCTTAATAATAGTTGTTACACTACATATGGGCTATTATGAAATCGTTGTGCAAAGTCACATAACCATTAGCGAACATAATGAGTCTTTGGTAAGGACCACAACTAAGTAAAGGTCTTGGGTTCAACTCCTCTCAACCTCTCAAAATAAGCATGGTTCTCATGGATCTTCACTTTGCCCAGTCTATGTGTATGGCAGGGCGTATAGAACCCTGGTTTTTTTGCAAGGAGGACCTTGTCATCAAAAAAAACATATCGGGTTTCTCATTTATTATTCATTATGGGGCCATAATAGTCAGTCGCAGTCCATTACAGTGCCATTATGACTTTTAAACACCTAGGCCATCCAATAAGACACAATTTATGAACATGTTGCATATAGACAAAGAGAGAGGGTGGAAGAAGAATCTAATCCACCATCATACAAGATGAAGCCATAACAGTCGGTAACATTCCATTATAGCGCCATTATGGCTTTTAAACAGCTACGCCATCCAATAAGACACGATTTTTATAAACAAGTTGCATATAGACAAAGAGGAGGGGGAGGAAGAATCTAATCCACATCATACTAGAACAAAGAAGAAGAAGAGGAAAGGAAAGAATCCGACTTGTTATCCTTCTGGTGGAATAATGCTGGGGCTTAAATTCCTACCCCATCCCCCAGATGCACCCTGAGCTCTCTTTTGGTGAAAGTATGGTCGTTCATGCATTTTTTCTAGTTTTTGGGGCTACAAGGTAATCCCCATCAAACAAGCCCACCCTCAATGGTTCATTGGGTAGCATTGAAGGTGATTCCTTGATATGATAACAAATCATTTTTTGATTATACTGTTTTGACTCAGACTTTGGGTGTTCTCCCACCATCAAAGCAATATTGACTTAACAATCACAACCAAATCAAATGAACTTAGTTGATTCCAATTTGATACATTTCAATAACGGCTTGTTCGATTCGCATGAATGGAATGATGTGGGAATGGAATTGAAGTGAGAATAGAATGTAAGGTAAAATAAAATGGAATGTAAGGTAGAATGGAATAGAATGTTCATTCTCAATCTACTGTTTGGTTGTCAACATGAAATTATGTGAGAATAGAATGACTATTTTTATTCCTATGTTATATTTAACTAATGGAATGAAACACCATGCAAAACGTTTAACAAACAATGATTAACTTTCATATATTAACAAAATTTAATAAAATTTCATCTAATATGATAAAAATAATAAATTATAAATATCATAATACTGAATCATTAAATAAGTATTATAAAATTCCAAAATAACTAAAATGACATAAAAAATGTAATGGGGATGATGGTGGGGCCAAAGGCTAGTAGTGGCGATGTGGTTGTGGTGGTGGTGGTGGTGGTGGTAGTGGTGTAGGAGCAACGACGGTGCTAACAATGTTAGTGGTGGTGGTGGTGGCGACGACAACGACGATGTTGGGGTAGTGGCGATGGCAATGACGGCAATGGGATGGTGGTGGTGGTGGTGGTGGTGGCGGCAAGTTGGCGGTGGTGGTGCTAGTTACAAAGAAGGTGTGCGGTGTTAGTGGTGGGGGCGAAGTGGCAGTGGGTTGGTAGTGATAATGATGGAGGTGGCAGTGGTGGTTAGTGATTGTGGTGATAGTGATTGTGATGGCTACGGTGTGGCAGTGGTTGGTAGTGGTAGTCATAGTGGTGGTTGTGTTGACAACAATGCTTGCAATGGTGGTGGTGGCGATGGTTGTGACGACAGTGGTTGTGGCAGGGGAGTGGCGGTAATTGTGGCGGCGGAGGAGCAATGGCGGTGGTAGTAGCAGCAGAGTGGTGGTGGTTGGTTGTGGTAGTGATGGTGGCGGCAGTGGGTGGTTGTGGCGGCAGTGGTGGGGGAAGCGGTGGTGGCAGCGGCTGGGGCGATAGCGGTGATGGTGTGGTGAGTAATTTAATTCCATGTTGGAATGGAATACCCACTCCTTAGGTTATGAAAAGGAACATGTATTCCCATTTTTTTGATGGAATAGCTATTCCAATGGAATGTTGATTCCTACTTTAAAAGCAAATACCAAGCATAAGAAACAGAATTTGAAGCTAAAATGGCCATTCCAGCCTATTCCTACGTACGAAACATACCATAAGTGAATCATCGGTATCATAGATCATATCCCCTTTAGTAATACAAAAGTACTTGTAGCCATATAACCTTTTGCCTAATCATAATTTGAAACCAATGTAAATTCATTACCCCTAATAAAATTCACCCACATTATTAAAAAAATATATACCAAGCTAATGAGACACAAATGTTAAGACCTGGATATAATTTCCATTTCAGTAAATAGTGATAGAAAAAAAAAGAAGAATTTATAGCATCAACAACCATGTTCACACCCAATGTCTACATCACCGCGAATTCAAGTGTAATGGCAACCAAAACAACATTTTTAAACCATTGAAGTTTGGACCTGTGTTACCTAGTAAACGGATCATTTTGGTACGAGGAAAGGGGTACTCGGACATAGTACGCTACATGCCTTAAATTGTGGTACAATAGGGTCTATTTATTCATCTTAGAAGGAACTTATTTCCAACAGTAAGCATCCCAAAAAAAGAGCATTATCTTTAAAATTATTCATATAAAAGCTCCACTATATTTAGCTTTTAGATTATTATGTTTGATTTTTTATTTTCCTATGAAAAATGTTAGTAAATAATAGGAAAGATTTGAAAGGTCTCTCTAGATTGCTAAATTCACCGTTTTTAGCAAAAGTGTACCATGTTTTGAAACATGTTCCAAAACTAAAATCGCTAGGAATTGAGTGTTTTCTGGTAACACACGTTTGGACACATGAGGCTCCGTATTCGTCGTCTTATCTCCAATTTTGTCATTTTAGCCCCTCCTCGTCCTCGCATACCCTCGCACGCACTTCCATACCTCTAACCCTAGATTGAAGGAATTATTGAGACACTCCTTATATATCATGATCAGTTTAGGACAAGAATGATCTCCATAGCTCAACCCCTTCCGTTCCGTGCTCCCCCTCTCAAAAACCTCCATATGAACTCAACAAGTCTTTGTCCTAATCACTTGAAATTGGTTATATGGATCAATTTGCTACGGTTGTCTCCTCCCACAAAAAATATGGTGTCAAGCCAAAAGCTACCTTAAGGAGCTCCTCAAGCTCAATGTGCAATGATAGTGAGGCAGCAAACCCTTTTAGTTATGACTTATGCCATGGCTCAGGGCCACACAAAATACCACTAACACAATCCTCCATCTTTGGGGCTCAAAGGCTCGGAATTAGAGACAACCATGATGTGGTTCTCATCCACAACTCTATCTTAAGCTAATACTAGAGAAAGAGAGAATCTGACATCACTAGATATCATAGCTGAAGGGACCGGAATACTGCGAAACAATGATGGTGCATACGAATCAACAACAGCACAGAAAGCAGAACAGCGTACAACAAAAATCAATACTGCGTCGATCTGTCCCTACGTACTGGGAAACCGTCTGGACGGAACCTAATGCGGAAAAAAATTAGATTTTCCCCGAACCCCATAACAGAAACCCGGTGCACCCACAAGGTGAAATAAGCATTATACCTACGTGATCTCTCGGATTTGATCACTTTTCTGTTTTTAAACTTGAATCCAAAGATCAACATGGCACATAACTGGCAATCTTTTATCCGCTCAGATCTTCTGCTGTATTCCGAATGCCGAAACATGAACTAAGTGTGAGCTTAAATTCTTTGTGTTTCAAACCCTATCTGACTACCTCACCTTTTTCTGATTCTCACAGAATACGTGAAAACCCTAGGAGGCTGTATGATATTGCGTACTGGCGACCAGGGTTATAATAGCATATATATAAATTACAGCAGAGACCTAATGAGTAAATAAGACACAAGCTTCTAATGTAATTAGGAAAAACTCGCTCCAACCCAGAAGTAATTTTCTAAAAATATAAATTACAAATCATACCGCTAAAGAATTGTAAATACACTCCCGGTCTTATTTTCAAAATTGAACTTTCGTGCTCTTGTTATTAAATGCTTATTATTCTCCCCAAATTAAAATTACAGATACCCGTCGATTAAATTAAATTACTGACTATTACATTTAATCAACTTCTTTCATAATTCCTAAAAACCTTCTGCTTAACTTATTTAATATGTCGGATTATAAAATCCACTTGTAGGGTTTGACATAATCAAAACTTTCATTAAGAGGGTATCATCAATCCCTATTCGGGACGTGATTTCTGTCAATAATTATTATCCACCATATAAGTAATATTGTTATCCAACTCACTGGAATTATAGACCCGTAAAAGATTGCACCTTTTAATAAATCAAAATAACGAACATTAGCACAATAAATCATGTGTAAATTATACTCGGAATTAGGAGTATAAGTACTCATAATAACCATGAGATGTAAATTAATTTATATAATAAGTATAAAATTAATTACCCCAGCTTGATCATGTTCAATACACACAAAGTGTACTAACACAATGAATCGAAACAATAGTCAAGACTATTACCGTTCTCCGTAATCAAGATAGATCTACTAAAACACTATGCTACGGCCATACTGATGGCGTGTCCAAATCCATCAAAGACTGTGAGCCAAAACTTTTATTCTACAAAAATCGATAATCTGGTCTTCCGTGTGTAAGCCGAACTCTACACATCATATTAATTACTGTGTAGAATAAAAGACACACATGCACAACATTAAATGAATAATGAAACGCATACATTGCTTATACAAATTCTCATTAAAATGGAAAAACAAATTTTATTAATAAATAAAAACAATACAAAAAATCAAATGCGTGGTTTTTAGTATACAACCATAATAATAACAAGTATGTTTCATCCTTTCAAGGAAGGTATCACACCCTCCCATGTTTCAAAAACTCTTTTAAATGTATAAAGTACTTGTATCAGACACTCAATACTCAGATAAAGACTTCTATATTAGGTGTAATATACTCTGGCATCTTATGAACATCACTGTAAATAAAAGAAATATATGAAGTAATGTAACTATTTATTCATGTCCATATGTTCTTGAGATGGGAATTAGATAAATTTGATACTAAAATACGTATCCCCACCTGATTCCCATAGATGTTTCATCTTTGCCAAAATTGCTAACCATGACTTATAGTTCAAATCATAGTTGTCAAATCGTGAATCAAAATGACTTGTTCCGAATTGTGAATCATAATCCGATCGCAATTTCAAAAATACAATATTTTTGCAATTAGATTATAATGAAATATTAATAAAATTAAAATTTAGACTCAAGCCTATAGACCATGGTCTATGATTTTATATTGCTTTATTAGTAAGTTATGTTAAAATTGCAATAAAGATATTACAAATTTATAATCATCATAGTATCCACAAATTCCAAACTTAAAAAATGCACTAATGAAAAGAGAACACTCCAAAAAGTCTTTTAAAATATGCAATTCAAAAATAGATCCACATTTGTGTCAAAAATAGACAATAGAAAAACATTACGTCAATCAAAAAAATGGAACACTCCAAAAGATATTCGAGTCTTCATTTTTTAATCTTCATCATCTTGCGCGAATCATCATCATCCCCATCCTCCACCATAGTCACTCCATCTAACTACTGTTCTTTTTCATCATCTTCAATCACATGAACTTCAGCTTCCTCTACAC
>JAULJZ010121622.1:0-11195 GCA_032270985.1 Heliamphora pulchella
AACCGTATAAAATGGTAGAAATTGGAGTTAACTTGACATCCTTGAGGAGGCCGATCACTGAGATACAACGGGCCGTGGAGCAGCAAACCCAGGCTCAAAATCAGTGCCAAGCACAGATCCGGGCGATTTAGGCCCGTCTGCCTGGTGTGAATGGACAGTCGGATGACACATATGAGAATGGTGAAGACTTTTGGGATGAAACCAAGGGCAGAATGCACCACAAGTCGCTGTGTCACCACGGGTTCCCCAACATGTCCTGATGGAGGAAGAGATTATGGCCCAGTCTAGGGAGTTCGCATTGGCGAAAAAGATTAATCGAATGGAAAAGATACTAAAAAAGGCAAAGGGAGTGGAAGAATACATGTTGGATGCGGGAGGTTTGTGTTTATTCCTAGATGCCAAACTCCCCGAAAAATTCAAGATGCCGGAGATGGAGAAATTTGATGGCACCGGAGATCCCCGAATTTATCTGAGGATGTATGTTGGCACTCTCTCCCCAATGGGGATCGACGATCAACTTAAAGCTCAATTGTTCCACTGATCGCTTTCTGAGGCAGCACAAATGTGGTTCCTCTCCCTAGAGGTGGCTAAGACTAGGACTTGGAAAGATATAGCCACTGCTTTCATCAATAAGTACAGCTACAACGTCCAGCTGGATGTGACCCCTCGAAAGCTAGAAACGACTCGTCAGGAGAACTAGGAATCATTTGCTGATTTCCTGACCCGGTGGAAGGGCAAAGCCGTCAAGATGACGAACCAACCCACTGAGAAAGAACAAGTGAGAATTGTGGTGAAAAACTGACAGTCCCATCTGAAGCGTTACCTTATCACACATCCGCTCTCTACTTTTGAACAGCTATTTGACGCTGGGGTACAAATTGATGATGCCATTCAGTTTGGGAATATTGAGAATGCCGAGCCAAGTCTGGAACCAAGAAGAACCTTCCCTACTAACAACCAAAATCAGTCTGCTTCTGCCAACCTCGTTTCTCGCTCGAACGAGGTTAATCTTTTGAACCCTTCATTCTCCGCCCAACAATCAAACAACACTTAACAGTCAAATAACAGTCAGCAGTCGCAACAAAGGCCAAGGAGAGTTTTCACTCCCCTCAATATTTCACTATCCACATCCCTGAATTGACTTGTTGAGAAATGACTTATCAAGTTGTTGGACCCTATGCTCGTACCTGATTCCTTACCACTGCGTTATAATGCTTCTCAGTACTGTGCCTACCACCAGGGTCACGGGCATTTGACTGATAAGTGTATGAGGTTGCGTCATGAGATCCAGGATCTCATCGATAACAAAGTAATTCCTCCACCATCTGCAACTCCAAAGCCAAATGTCACGACCAACCCTCTGCCAAACTATGCCAAGCAAGCTGGGGTAAACTGCATGTCTCTGGGGCAATTAGAAGATCTGAGCCAGTACATTTGTTCTGCGTATCTGCCACGCTTGCATGTTTCAGTTACCGATGATCAGGCAGCCTGTTCATTGATTATGGATGGAAACGGCTGGAATATGATTGAGGAATGGAATGATGATGCCTAGAAAGGGTATCAGATGGCAATCCAAACCAACCAACAAGAAGAGGAGAAGTGTAATGAAGAGGACGACTGCCTGTTGGACTACTTGGCTCGGCCATATGGGTTTGGCCACATGCTCGACGGCATTATCCTCCCTCAAATTTTTGGAGAGGAAGTATATGTTGATGATATGCAATCGTATTGGTTAGTGAGAGTTGTGCTGAAATTAGATGGGGCTGAATGGACCAATTTTTAGGTTGCCCAAGAACAACAAGTGGAGTACATCGAAGAAGACATATGGGAAGAGGCCGACAACACATGGGCCATTGAGGATGACGAGGAAAGAAGAGTAAGAGCAGTGGTTAGTGACTTAAATGATCTATGGGCTTTTGAAAACCCTTTGTGCGTGGATGTGGTAAGGCAGACCGAAAATGCAATGCTGGGATTGTAGGATCCCGAGGAAGGCATAGAGCATCTGACTAGAAGCGGGCGGCATTTCAAGCCGGCCCAACTGGGAAAATGGCAAGCAAGTGGGAAGGAAAAAAAGAAGGAACATGAAGAAGGGGATGATGCTGTACTAAAGTAGCTGAAGAAGACTCAAGCCAACATTAGCATCTAGGGTCTGCTAATGGCTTTGCACAAGCACCGCAAGCTGTGTTGAAAGCTCTGAACAAAGCCAATGTATCAATAGATGCGACCCCTGAACAGTTAATCAGATTAATACTATCAACTGCAGAGCCGAAAGTGATTTCTTTTTCAAAAAAAGATCTACCATTAGAAGGGAAGAATCACAATAAGCTTCTGCATATTACTGTCAAGTGCTTAGAGAAATGGGTCTTAGTAACGCTCATCGATAACGGCTCAGCCTTGAACGTTTGCCCACTTAGAACTGCGATTTTCCTGGGGATGAAGCCGGACCAGTTCACGCCCTGTAGTCAAGGAGTCTGGGCCAATGACAATACAAGGAGGGATGTGTTGGGATTGGTATCATTTGCAGTATCAATGGGCCTCTGGAGACGTCAGTTGAATTCCATATACTGGACGTGCCAACCTCCTTCAATCTGTTGTTGGGCAGGCCCTGGCTGCACGATCCGAACGTCCAGGCAGTACCATGTACCCTCCACCAAAAGTTAAAGTTGATAAAAAGAATGGGGTAGTGCTGACCATCCACGAGGAAGATAGTATTCAACCCCTAAGGGGAGAAGGCTCGACTCTCTTGGAGGTTTAGCATGGAAAGGGGGATGTGTCGTTGAGTGGGTTTCAATTTGATGAAGCTCAGGCTGTGCGGATGCTATTGAAGGAAGAGGAGAATCACATCAACCCGCAAGCGGTTACAATGATGCGGCAAATGTCTTACTTCCCAGGAATGAGGTTGGGTCGTAAATAGCAGGGGATTCCGTAACCTATCCAAATATTGCCAACTTTGCGCCGTTTCGGTCTTGGGTACAAATCGATGGAAGAAGGTTTGGAAGGGCCTAAAAGGGGACGGAAGGCTAATTATTCAGGAACGCTAAACGGCTACTTTATCAAAGAATGAGAAGATTTTCCGTACTGTGGCTTTCCGGGGCCATGGATCGATGAAGAAACTAACCAGAAGCTGCAAGGATTAGAAATTTTCTTTGGCCATCAATTATCTGATACAGAAGGAGATGAAGCAGTGGAAGAGGAAGGAAAGAAGATTCAGGAGGAAAATTGGGCAGACAAGCTTGATGGTATCGACGTGGGAGTGTTGTTTAGTAAAAAGATAGCTTAGCTGCATGTAACTGACCAAGACTGCTTTATGATGGGCTTCAGCGCACCGACCGACTGCACCAAGCTCATTATAGATGTGGTTGCAAAAGATGTGAAGAACTGGACCTTAGAGTCATGTGATGTGCAGGTTGTCTGTCCTGCGTCTGTGTAACACCCCAACCTTTCACATAGCAACGATATTATTCGCTTTAGGTAAAGCCCTTATGGTTTTGTTCTTCCCATGGGGGTCACCAATTCTTGCATTGCACCCGCCCAAGCACGCTTAACTGAAGAGTTCTGCTAGAGTCTCTACCACTTGGAAAAAAGCCTCGTTGAATGTAAAGGTCTAAGATTTTTTTTTATAGCCCAAGAACTCCCTCTCACTTTCCGATGTAGGATACCAGGATATCACAGTTTGAGTTTGAGTCGGAGTCTGTTGTAGAGGGCACGTCTATCTGTGCACCTCTCCCTGCTTTTGCCTTTGAGTTTGTAGTCCCCTCTTACTTCAATGAAATAAACGGGATTTTTGGTTACTCTGCATTGTTTGATTTGTTCTATATGCTTTTTGATGATTTTAAATTCGACGAAAATATCTCTGAAAAAATAACATTTTTAATAAAAATAGAAGAGGAAATGCGTGCCCAACTAATAATCGAAGAAATTTTCTTAATAAATTTAGGTAATGAAGCTAGCCCACAAAATGTAAAAATTGGTTCTTCTTTATCCTTAGTTGAACGTGAACAATTAATAACTTTATTAAAAGAATTTAGAGATGTATTTACATGATCTTACGAGGATATGCCTGAAATTGATCCTGACATTATCCAATACCATATCCCCTTGCACCCCGATGCTAAATCGGTCAAACAAAAGTTGAGACGAATCCGGCTAAAATGGGCTTAGAAGATCAAAGAAGAAGTCACCAAACAGATCAACGCTAAATTCCTAATGGTAATCGAGTATCCGAAGTGGGTGGCTAATATCGTTCCAGTCCTAAAGAAAGATGGACGCATTTTGTGTCGACTTCCGAGATCTTAACAAGGCTAGCCCTAAGGACGACTTTCCACTGCTGCACGTTGACATTTTGGTAGACAATACGACATGGCATGCCATGTTATCATTCATGGATGGCTTCTCTGGGTATAATCAGATTCTGATGGATCTTGAGGACTGGAAATAGACGACGTTCACTACACCTTGGAGTACTTATTATTATCGTGTAATACTGTTTGGGTTGAAGAATGCAGGAACAACCTATTAGAGGGCTGCCACTACATTGCTGCATGACATGATACATAATAAGGTCGAAGTGTATGTGGATGACATGACAGTCAAGTCCATGGATCGGGATGGCCACATCATAGCACTGCGAAAGTTCTTTGAAAGGATTCAGAAATACAAGATGCGGCTCAACCCGCAGAAGTGTGCCTTCAGAGTTACCGCCGAAAAAATACTTGGGTTTATGATCACTCAACGGGGTATCGAAGTTGACCCCTCAATAATTAAAACAATCTTGGAAATGCCTCCTCTGAGAACTGAGCGAGAAGTTATGAGCTTCCTAGGTAAGATATAGTTCATCCGTCGATTCATTGCAAAGCTGACAACCACTTGTGAGCTGCTTTTTCATTTACTAAATAAAGGAGTCAAGTTTGAATGGAATCAAAATGTCAAGACGTCTTCAATACCGTGCGACGGTACCTGCAAAATACACCTGTTCTGGCTCCTCCCGAACCCGATAGGC
The DNA here is from genome assembly GCA_032270985.1 of Heliamphora pulchella. Lineage (NCBI taxonomy): Eukaryota > Viridiplantae > Streptophyta > Magnoliopsida > Ericales > Sarraceniaceae > Heliamphora > Heliamphora pulchella. The sequence goes on from JAULJZ010121622.1 coordinate 5,000, forward strand.
CACTGATCCTCTATCTGTCAGTGACTGATTCTGCTATGAGATGTATGTTCACGCAAGAGGGTAAAACTGAAATTGAAAAGGCAGTCTACTACTTAAGCAAGAAGATAACAGGGTCATAAATACGATACACACCGTTGGAAAAGACATACTGGGCTTTGGTTTGGGCCTCCTAAAAATTGAGGCATTACATGCTGTCTTTCACGGTGAATATCATCTCCCGGATGGACCCGTTGAAGTACCTGTTTGACAAGCCGACGCTGAGAGTCTGGGATGACAAGTGGATGACAAGTGATGAGATGAACAGTTGATGAGAGTCGGGGATGACAAGTGGACTCTGTACTTTGATGGCGCATCCAACTCGTATGGCTCTGGAATAGGAGTCCTTCTTGTCATTCCTGATGAGTCACACATCCCCTTGTCGTTGAAACTCAATTTTGAGATTACCAACAATCAAGCCGAGCATGAAGCATACTTAGCCGAATTGGAGGCAGCTTTAGAGTTAGGGGCAAGAAAGCTGGAAGTCATCGGAGACTCGGCACTGGTGGTTTCACAAGCAAGAGGAGAATGGAAGCTTAGGGACTTAATCTTGATTCTCTATCATCAAGAGTTAGAAAAATTGATACCATGTTTTGAATTAGTGATCTTCCCCCATGTGCCAAGACTACAAAACAAGTTCGCCGACGCATTGGCTACCTTAGCATCAATGATTGACATACCACCCTGAGTCCAAATGAGACCATTGATAATCGAACAGAAGAGAAAGCCGGTGTATGAAATAACGGCCGTAATTGAAGAAATCACCGATGAGCTCCTATGATATTTTGACATTCAAAACTTCATGGAGAAAGGAGAATATCCAATGTTTGCCAACAAGAAGGATAAGAGAGCGATACGACAATTATTTGCACAGTTTGTCATTTGTGTGGAAGGCTCTAAAAATGAGGGCATTCTGGGGTTAATCAGTTGTGTGTCAGCATGGAAGAAGGCCAAGAGTTGATGAACGGGATCCACGCGGGAGTCTGTGAGCCACACATGAGTGGAAATATGTTGGCCAAGAAAATCCGACGATAAGGACACTTTTGGATGACAATGGAGACAGATTGTATACAGTTCGTGCGACGGTACCATAAGTGTCGGATCCATGCGAACCTTATGCATATTCCCCCATCTCAACTGTATAACCTGGCGTCTCCATGGCCTTTTTCAGTATGGGGCATCGATGTGATCGGCAAGATTACACCGAAGGCATCAAATGGGCACGAGTTTATTTTGGTGGCCATTGACTATTTTTGCAAGTGGGTAGAAGCGGCTTCCTACTCAGTATTGAAAGCCTCTCATGTTGCAAAATTCAATAAGCAAAACATCATTTGCCGGTATAGGGTCCTCAATGAGGTTATCTCGAATAATGGCTCGCATTTCCAAGGAGAGGTCTTGGATCTCTTCGAAGAATAGCAGATAGTGGCCCACAAGTCCTCACCATATCCGTCACAGACCAACGGGGTAGTCGAGATAGCAAACCAAAACATCAAGAAGATTCTGCAAAAGACGATCAACTCACATAATGATTGATCGAAACATCTACCATTTGCACTATGGGGATACAGGACATCGACCAGAACTTTAACAGGAATTACGCCATACTCTTTAGTGTGCGGGATGGAAGCCGTGCTTCCATTAAAGTGGAAATCACTTCGCTAAGAGTAGAGGCCGAAGCCAGTATTTCAGAAGCAGAATGGTAGTGGAATCGGATGGAAGAGTTGCTCTTGTTTGATGAAAAAAGACTGCGGGCTCTGTTTCATGTACAAGGATACCAAAGGAAAATAGCTCGAGCATTCAATAAGAAGGTCAAGACCCGGGATCTCAGAGAAGGGGACTTAATTCTTAAAGAAATCAGGGCTCCTATTTTTGACCCGAGAGGTAAGTTCAAGCTGAACTGGTCTGAACCATTTCTGATCAAAACCATCATGACCGGTGGTGCAGTCGTCATTATGGATCTGGACGGCAATGCGTTCTCCACTCCCGTAAACCTCGATCAACTAAAAAAGTACTACCCCTGAGAGAAAAATAAAAAAAAAAATAAAAGCTCGCTGAGTTGAAAATCGAAATGGCGACTCAAGCAAAAGTTAGAGGAGTCCGCAAGGCTGAAAACCCGAAAGAGCGACCTTGGCAAAAGTTAGGGTATCATAAGAAGAGAGTCTTAATACCCGTGTGAAAACCAAGCCCGAACTACGTTAAGGCTTGATTCCACTTTCTTTTGATATGTAGGCAGCTTCTTTTAAAGAAGTCCGGCCACATTCTTTGTTTTTAACCATCTTTGCATCTAAGTAAGATCAATGCATGTTTATTTCTGAATTTTGATAATAAAGTCATTCAATTGCAAAAATTAAAAAACATTGGATAATTCTGGACCTTCTTAACAATAAAGTGGGATTTTTCATTACTTAGTTTGAGTTACAAGGTTTTGAAAATGAAAGAGAGGGTACGCACGCCCCAAAGCTCTACAAACAAAATAAAGGAAAGTTGTGAAATCTTTAAAACAAAGTTGGGTGCCTCAAATCTTTCTCCTCTTTGTTGCCTATTTCCCTTCTTCTTTATCTCTCTTCTCCCTATCCTGCATCAGGAATGTCCTATACTCGGAAGAAAGCTCAGAACACTGCAGCTCCTACAGCTCCATCCGTGATCGAGACGGTCAGGCATCCTGGTATAATGCTAGAAATGGGGCCCACAGTGCAGATGAAAATAAGCGACCTCGGATGCTGTGAAAGTTGATCTGGCTACGACCGAACTGCCACATGATTCGATGAGGATAATCGCAAGTAGTCTGACGCAGACCAACCTGTAAAACACCAGGGTGATCCATGGTAGTCAGAGTTATGGCAGGTATCCGCCACCAGGGGCATTGCCAGGTAATATCTTGGCCGGTCAAAGAAGAATGGTACTGTTGCCAGGCTGCCTCGGTGCTGCATATTTTGTAGTAAGGACGAAAAATAAAAGCTACAGCATATCTCTATTAGTAGGTGGTTTCTGTACAAGATTTACCTTCTCCATCTGCCCGATCTGCAGCAGAAGTTAGAATAGTAAGAGAGAAGCCTTGCAGTATGACAGAAGTCTGATAAAGAGAAAGGTTTGAGCTTACCTGAAGACGAAAGGGGCTACCAGCAAAAGTAGTGGTCTCACCACGATGAATAGCATCTAGGCCCAATTGTGCCTCGGTTAAGACTAGTGGTACAAAGTCCTTTCCCATCCACATCTGACCAGCGATGTTAACCAGTGCGCAGCTAACTTTCCCGTCAAAGGGAATGAGAAGGTACTAGGCAAGAAGACAGAAACAAAGGGCATAACGGCGCTGCAGCTGAAAGTCGAGGTCGCTAAGGTCGCCAGTAGGGCGAAACCTCTCAATGACCCATGGAATGTCAAGGCAGTCATCCGATGTCAGAAGAGAAGCTTCCATCCTAGACAGGCCACAGAGTTGTATCACCTGCTGCCGAGTCGAGAGGAAGAAAGTGGAAGCCACAACAGAGCTTCGTGGGGTCAAATCCAAGATAGCAGCAAACTCTTCCATAGTGGGGTATGGCTCTTTGAGGCCAAATCGGAAGACGTAAGACTACGGATTCCATAGTTGAGCAGCAGCTTTCAATAATGGTCTGTCAATCTTCAGGGCCGATGGATAAAATAAGGAGTTCATGCTGAAAGGAGCAAAGTTCAAATGTTCGATATGGGAGAATGCCTCAATCCATGCAGAAATGGTACTAGCCATGTTGGGATGAGAGTGGCAGGAAATGAAGCCTCCAGGGCTGTATTTATAAGGCATGGAGATCGAAAAAGCAGCAAAAAGTACAGTCAACATGGCGACCGCCACCTTGGAGTGGGCGACCGCCAACTTTAAGGGAACCGTACAATGACATCATCCCTTTGATTAGGTGACCGCCAGGTTGGATGTGGCGACCGCCAGGTTGGATTATGGCGACCACCATGTTGAAGGTGGCGGGTATGTTTCAGTTTGTGATCTCTGTATTCAGTGCAAATTTTGACATTTGTATCATACATCTATGACAGTTTGAGCAGCAAATAAAGGAAAGTCATAGCACAGATGAATATAAAGCAATAAATGGCACAGAGGCCCAAAATGCAACAGAAAGTGGTAGAATGTAGCATAATGTAAACGAGGGAACCCAGGCCCAATAATCAGTAAACAGGGGCACGCAGGCCCATAAATGTATCAAATTGGGGCACGTAGGCCCATAAAGACCAAATGTATCAAAGTAAGTGTATCAGAATGAATAATAAATGTAACTGGGGAGGGGGGAGCTTTCTCTCTCAATGGTGCCTCGAGCGGACCCGGCGAGAGGAAGGACCGGCCTCATTCGAGCTGACATTCTCGAAGAGCCTCTCGACGTCGTCGTTGTCATCTCTATCACTATCGGAGGAGGAAGATATGGCTCTAGAGTGTCTCCTGGCAGAAAAATGGATCCTCTGGAGCAGGCTCTGGAGGAAGCAGCACGGGATCCATGGCCTCGAGTTGGAGCTGGGACCAGAGCAGGAGAAGGAATGGGAGCCTATGGCTGTATAATAACGGCAAGTGGTACTAGAGGCTGTCAAAAAAGAAGTAAGACTCAGAATAGAATAATGAAAGAAAGTGTAGAAAAGCTGAAAGAAGATGTAAGATACTCATTATGGCCGCTGGTGTAAAAGTGATGCCAGCTACTCGAATGGTGGCATCCATCTGACGAACCAGTGCTCTTAAGCCAATAATCATCAGCATAGTGCGATCTAGACAAGCCTGGTTAATCTGCAAAGAATAAAAGAGAACAGTTCAAGAAAACTAGATAAGTAAAAAAGGTAAGTAACTGAAGGAAAGGTGGAAGACAAACCTAGCCGATCTCTACCCTAAACTCTGGTGCGGGTGGAACTGGGACTGGCAGAGGAAAGGGGAAGCCATATGCCACAGTCTGGACATCCCATGGAATCTTTGGGCCCCTCATCCCTTCATCAGCATCAGCAGTAATAGCAGCTCCAACAGCAACTCCAGCAGCACCGGCATTAGCAACCTCCGTTGCCCGTCCTCTCCTGTTGCCATTAGGGGCAGTCGGGCTGGGTCCTAGTGGTCCTAGTAAGTGTGCCCGAGCCTAGGCTGTGTATTCTCCCTCCGGCACCAATAGCTCCGAGGCGTGAGTCCCCACCAGTAGCACAATCCAGGCCCGCGCACCTGGCCTGCTTTAGATGATTCCAAACAAACAAAGGAGCCAAACTCCAGTTTACCGAACTCGTGAAACCAAATTGTATTACTCCAAGCATGCAAGATGCAGGCACAGTTAGTGCTTTCCGGCCAGGTTTGACTGGGAAGCACTCCGACGTTCAAGTTAGATTTTCTTTTGAGGATGTTTCTAAGTGAAAACTGGGCTAAAATTGTTACATACCTTAATGCCTTGGGTGCTTGCCTTTTTATCGTGGTTAAACCTGGGTGTTTTAGCCCTTTTGGGACTCTGTTACTTATCTTTTATCCCTTGGCTTTTTAGGAGGCTTTTTCCTCATTTCCAAGCACTCCTAGCTACCTTGAGATGTCCCCTCCGTCTTTCTCGAAGTTCTTGTTGTGGGGTTGAGGTCTCTTGAGCAATTATCTCGCCCAAAGGTCTCTTTTAACTTATCCTCTTAGAGGGGATTGGCCATCATGGGCTGCTTATTTAAGGTAGCATGACCTGGCTGCGGATCCGTACTGTGGGCCCTATTTTGCGACAACTTGGCCTTCTTGCTTGGGTCGAACTCAATTCTATCAATAGTTTTCAGGATATAAATAAATGTATCAATACATAACTATAAGAATGCATGAATACTATATGTTCATTATGAATCATTCTCATACACTAATCACGGAATCAAGCACATGGTGCATGTTCGGACGGTCCAAACTGAAAAGCAAACCAGCTTGTCCATTAGCCAGTTTGGTGTGGCGCAAATTGTGATATTGTGTAAAACAAAACAACCTCGAACTATTGGTTTAAAGTTTAAACTTACCCAACATGTGCACCACTGGCTAGGTATCATTCAGTTTTTTTTGTAGGATTTCTAGAATTCCGACAAAGAAAAAGGCAAAGTGATTATTTTTTTATAGTCTCGGTTCAGCTAGGATGTTTGGCAAACCAACCCAACCTAACCCAAAGACTGAACTTAATTGCATTTACCATGCAAACTAAAGCCA
>JAULJZ010121633.1:0-11195 GCA_032270985.1 Heliamphora pulchella
GGGTGGGGGGGGTGGTGGTGGAGTACAATGTCGGGAAGGTTTGATAAATTGACACCCTTAAAATTGTTAGGAAAAATAAAGATGAAGGTGTCAATTTCTATTAGAAATAATCGAACTTAGTTAAGAGTTTGTAAAAACACGAGGCCATTGAGATTTATGCATTCCTTGTAATTTATTCTTCCCACTATATTTAGCGCGATAGGTAGTCTGGACACTCTAAAATTCTCTTTAACTTTGCTGCGGCGTCTTAGACACTCGGGAATTGGAGATTTCTTTGTACCTTCACATTTTGTTTGATTTTAGAGTTTGTTGAGGGAAAATAAAAGATAAATGAACTGTGCAATGAAATTTTCCCTTGACAAATCCTAAATTCCAACATAGCATTAAGGTTTCTCTTCTTGATTAAAAGAATGCGCACTCCCACTTCCTCCGATTGGGAGGGTTACTTTTTTCTTGAATGCTAAGGGAATGTTTGTACGCATTTAATCTTGGTCCACTAAGTTTTGCATAGAATTTTAAAAACAGGGTGCTGGTCACCTTGGCATTTTCATCACCACCAAGAGTCATACATATTACGTATAACTTTCAAAATTCAAGGCAATCTTGACACCATTTTAAGAGTGAGTACTGGATATAATTGGTTGATTGATGGCATCTGTGTGTGTGTGTGTGTGTGTGTGTGTGTGGATTGAATGTTGGGGTATGATGCCACCAATCATGTTTCTGTAATGAATTTGAGTTCAGTGCCACTGTAACAGTTGAGGTTATACTATGAAGTTGAGATTGATCAACATTATTAAAGGGTGTTTGTACAGCTTAAAAGCTGCAACTTTTCGCTTTTTTTTTTCTTGGAAGTTGTGGCCAGCTTGTTTGTCATAGCTTTTATCTTTTTATTTGTGCACAAAAAAACAACATAGAATCTAAAAAAAGCTAATTTTTGAAAAGCTATAGTTTTTAACGAAAGTTCAACTGCAACAAACACCCACTAAATGCAATGGATATGACCTTGAGGATCCTTGTATCGTTGTTTAGCGTAATATGAAGTTGATATCTTATCGGTGAGATCAGCCCTTGAATTGGTGGAAAACTGTTTTATTTGTAAGAGAATGCTTGAAGAGACTGCATCAGGATGTGATCTCCATCTGTGCTCTCTTTCAATTTTCTTTTTCTTATTTTCCTTTTCAAATGTTGTTTTGAATTAGTACAAGAATTGAAAGGGGGCTAAATTGGTTCTTTGCAGCTGTATCATTTGATTTGTTCTGAATGTCATCTAATGTCGTTAATATTCGGTGGTTTATGTCCATTAGCAAATGTGGTGGTTTGTGTCCATTAGCAAATGTTTGTGAACATTACTTGAACCTGGAAAATGGTTTAATTTGGAACACTTGATTATTTTAAGTGAGATTCAGCAGGAAGTCTAAAAATAAAAGTTTTAACGTGCAAGATCTATAAACAAAAATTTTAACGTGCGAGGTCCAACTTATTTGAAAGGCGTGATTTCTTTCAAAAATACTTATTAAATAGAAAAATTTATCTATTTTGCATAACGAACATAAATTTAACAAATGTTTATCTGTTGGCATATTTATGCATAATATACAAACAGATAAATTTATCTGTTTTCATATCAATGTTTGCATAAATTTATCTGTTTGTATATTAATACAAATAATGCAAACAAATAAATTTATCTGTTTGTATATAAAACAAATAAAATTATATATATATATGATTTTCTATTTTGATAATGTTGATCAAAATAGAAGATGATAGGGAGGACGATGATGACGATGATGAAGGAGCGAGGGTATTTTCGCCTCCAAAAAGTTTTATTCGACAAACATAAAGATTTATCGTTGGAATATTTTTATGAGAATGGATCTTGCGCGTTAAAAAAAAATTTGTTAGATGAAAATTAATATACAGCATAACATTTAGACTTCTCACTGGTTTTCTGTTATTCTAATGGTTGGTGTCAAAGATTTCTTAAGAGCTTTTGACTCAATATATTCGTTGTGATTTGTTTTGAACAGGAGGGTGACATTTGTGCACAAGAAGAAATGCTGAAGAAGCAGAGTAACAACTTGATTAGTGGTGTTGCCAGTAGAAATATTTTCCAACTAGTTTGGGGGAGCTGACTATGAATACTTCCAAGTTATATGGCTGAATCGAGGCTTTTTTGGGCAAGAAGGCTGAGGTGAAAGGAACAAACAAAAGACGACTGCAGACAGTTTGTATATACGTGAATGGCAATAGAGAAGGAGGTGCAAAGGCAGATGCTTATAATGGGGTAATTATCAACTTCAAGTCTCTTGCCCATTTTTGTAATTACTGGTTACAGTAGGTGTATTTCTAGGAAATGGCTTGCCTGCTTCTGGCAACCCCAACAACATGGTGCTGCTGGGCCCACGGAGCCCACATCGCCTCCGATGTTCTAAATCGTTTATTTTCTAAAACTCAGTGTGTACAACATTCAGGCAAGAAATTAATTTGATTGAATATTGTTAAGTGCTTGAAGAGATCGTATTTGTTTTAAAAAAATGAGTGGTGCTAGTGTTGAATTTGATAACATGTTTAATAGATAGGTTGGGCTAACGTTGAACCTGCAAAACTCAAAATGATCTATTTAACTTGGTTAATTTTTTGTAAATTTTTTTCATCAACTGTTTGGATTTTAAAGTTCTTCATATATGGATTTATCATTCATGTTGTTTTTTATCAAACTATTTAAAAACTTTTTTAGATTGTTTGGAGTTTTTTTATTTATTATGATTTATGTGATTATATTATTAAAATATGTATAAAATTAAAAAATTGAATTTGTTATTAAATAAGTTAAATAGATTATTAAATAGATTGTAAACAGGTTAGCGCGTTATAAGTAGATAATGTTAATGTTATGATAAGGGCTTGTTTAGTAACATTTATAGTTTTTTGTTTACAGTAAATAAAAAAATATATTTTTGTTAATTTTTATAAAAAAAAATAAAAATAAAAACATGTTTGGCACATAAATGTTTGAAAAATTATAGTTGGGAGGCTGCGGATGAATGCAATGGTAGAAGATGGTGACCGAATGTGTTAAACGGTGATGATAACAAGAGGTAGCAAAAGTAGTCAGAGGCGGCGACTGTATATGGTCATTGGAGACCATGGTTGGATGTGGTGATTAGAACGAGTGGTTGGAGGTGGTGGTCAGATGTGGTGATCGAATCTGTTAGTCAGAAATGATAGCAAGATATAGTGATGATGGTCGAAAGTGGTAAGCGGAGGTGGTGGTCGGAGGTAATGGTCGTATACGATGGTCAAATGTAACCAGAGCGGGTGGTTGGAGGTAGTGGTTGAAGGGGTGAATGTGGTAGTTGGAGTTGGTGGCCGGAATAGTGGCCGGAGGTGGTGTTCGGAGGAGAAGGGATTAGAATTTTAAGAAATAATGACGGTGTATACAAATCAAATTAATAACAATGTAGAAAATAGAACAGTATAATACAAACAATCATATCACGCCAAACCGTTCGGACGGGAGTTCGGACGGCGTCCCGACCTAATAAACCGTAGGTTTTTTGATGCGAAAACTAAAAATCGGTACACCCATAAAGGCGGAATAAAGATTATACTTATGAGATTTTTTTGATTTGATTTCGTTTCAGCACTTGAACTTGAATTTCAAGATCAACATGCAACCAATGATTTTGCTTCCAACTTAGATCTTCTGTCGTAATCCTAAACGTTGAAACATGAACAGAGGGTGGGCTCTAATCCTTCGTACTCTGAACCTTATTTGGTTGACTTTTTTTTCTCTAGTTTTTACATGTGGAAACCCTAAGGTGTGATATGAATGATACTGACTAGCTGCCAAGGTTATAATCGCTTATATATAGGTTATGACATAGACTTAAGGAGTAAATAAGACTTGCGCTTCTAATGTAATTATGAAAAATCAATTCATCCAAGGATTGATTTTTTAAAAACATAAATTACAATTCATACCACTAAAGAATCGTAATTGCACTCATTGCCTTGTTCTCAAAAATTAATTTTCGAGCTCTTGTTATTAAATATTTATTTATTTCTCACGTTAGGATTATAAATACTCGTCGATTAAATTAAATTACTGACAATAATATTTAATCGAGCTCTTTTAAAATTTCTTAAGACCTTCTGTTTAATTTATTTGATATGTCAGATTATAAAATTCACTTGCAGAGTTTGGTATAATTAAAACTTATAAGTTTTAAGGGGGTATCATCAATTCCTATTCGAGACGTGAATTTCGTCAATAATTAATATGCATCATATACGAAATGTCATTATTCAATTCACTAAACTTATTGACTCGTAAAAGATCGCATTTTTTATAAATCAAAATAACAAATATTAAATATACGTGTTTAATTATTTCGAAATTAAGAGTATAAATATTCATAGTAACCATGAGGTGTGAATTATTTTATTAAAATAGAAAAGCAGGTTTTATCAATAAATAAAATCAATACCAAAAAGTCATTACATAAAGCATGAGCATGATTTTTAATATATAACCCTAATAGGAGATGATAGAAGAAAAAGATAGAATAAAAATTTATTTACAAAATAAGTGAAAATATATTTTTTATGTTTACAAAAATTTATTAACTTTTAAAAATAAAAATAATTATTAAACATGTTTTTGTTTATAGTTTATAAAAGATTTAATAATAAAAATAAAAAATAAAAAATATAAACGTTACCAAACATGACCTAAGTAATATGTTTAGTTAAATAGATAGTGTTAGTGCTGAAAATTTTTTGATATAAACAAGCTATAATACAACATAAACATAACAAGATGCCCACTCCTAATTTATGAAGAATTGGTACTGTTGGTTGTACAGAAGCTATGAATGTCTTTTTATCTATAATAGTTAGGATTGCTATAATTTATCTTTAATAGATGTTCTTTTTTTTTTTTATTAAATTTATTAGATGTTCTTGATCATTTGTATTTTGCTACTCTAATAATTCATATCAGAAGAATTTTCTCAAAACCCTTACTCTCTCTCTCTCTCTCTCTCTCTCTCTCTCTCTCTATATATATATCTTGTTGAAGATGTTCATGAGGTCCTCAATCGTTTTCTAAATTGGAAGATAATTTTGGGCCCAAGATGGGCCAATATAGTAGCCCATGAGATTGCTTGTTTGTTTTTCCAATCAAACTCATTCCTTTCCTTTAACTTCTTGTTTAGCCATAAAAAAAAAAAAAAAAAAAAAAAAATCAACACTATTTTATTGTGATGTGTTATTTTTAATAGATAAACTACACCAAAGGGATTCAAATTTAAGCTGTGTCATAGTGAAAAGTGACTAAAATATTTTCTTCAAGTAATCATCTCTCACTTTTGTTCACCATTAACTATAGTAAAATTTCATTAAAATCTAAAAAACACAGATCCACATACTAAAATTCCAGTGAGAGTACACGGACCAACCATCACTCAATAAGATTTCATTGAAATCATATAGTAAAAATTCGCCCAGAATTTCAACAGTGAAATTTCATTAACAGTAAAATTGTTAAATTTTACTATGAAATTCAAATTTGACATTTTTATGAGATCTTCTTGTTTTGCACTATTACTTTTATAATTTTCATGAAACTTATTGATATTTTTATGAAGTGGTTGTATAAATTTTGCGGAAAATAGTTATAATTCCACTAATAGTAAATTGTCAGTGATAGTGTAATTTATCAATCATATAAGAAATACAGAGCTACCATAAATCATACTGAAGTTTTATTACAAATGTCACAAAGTGAAATTCAACTCAAAATGGTACAGTGAAATTTCACTCTCAAAGGCAGTGATAGCTTACAATGAAAGTTATCTCTATATTTTTATAAAGAATTTGGTATCCATCGTAATCTTGTTTGATAAATCTCAACCAAAAAAAAAAAAAAAATCTAAAACATGATTTTATATAAAATAAGTTTGTAGAATGCAAGTTATGACATTGTAAAATTAAAGTAAGCGTTGTTGCCAATTTGCTTGTACCTGAGCATATTTAGTGTTTTAGGGGTATGGATGTAAATTTTAATTTCCTAATTTAGTTGAAGAACTTGAAAAGGCAAAAGAATAGTAGTTGGCTTTATTGTATCCTAATTTAGTTGAAGGACTTGAAAAGGTAATAGATTAGATTTTGCCCTTATTGTACTAAAATCTTATTCTGAAGGAGCTCATCAAATTCCTCTTTTTTCTATCTACTCTTAACATAATTAGACATTTTAGTTAGATAAAGTACACAAAAGACTATATATCAACACATGATTATTGATTAATGATGTGGCATATGATGTGATATATTTTTATTAATCAAAAGAAATTGATTGGCCTTCAATAACTAGCAAAAATTAGCTAGTCAAAATTTTAAAATGCATAATATATAACTAGTGGGATAAAAAATTTGTTTGATCAGTATAAACTTATAGTAACTGGTTAATTAGCCAACAGACCTCATACAAATAGTCTTAGACATGCTTTAATTCGGCACTTCAAGCATGACAAATACTTATGCGACGAATAAGATTTCTGGACATACAAATTAACTTTCATTTAAAATTTAAAATTTAAAATTTAAAATTTAAAATCTAGCTCAATGGCTATTCAATTGACTAATCTTATTCTCCATTCTGAACCCTATTACCCATCTTATATGCCACTCACAACGTTGGGATAGGATGAATTGTCAAATTCCAAATATGTGGCTATTCCTCAAATGAAATTCGTTGGGATAGGATTGAATATTTGTCTTATGTTTTGACAAGTCCAAATGGGTGGCTATTAATGCTCAAAACGAAATGAAATATGATCGATTGTTAGTGCTTTTTTGTTGTCACCTTCATGAATCTCTTCATTTTCTTGTCCAAATAAACGTCACCAAATTGATCTCTAAGAATTAGTCGAGTTATACATAAATTAGCTTAAGACGTTCTGACATATCAAAAAAAAAAAAAAAATTCAATCACCTTCAACTTCCGGTTAGTTGTGAGAAACCTTCGAAATTGGATGATTTATTATAGTGACCTATTGACTTATTTTATATTATTTATTATCATTTTTAGTAGGCTTTTTTTATTTTTTGTTTAATGTTTTTTTATTTTTTCAATTCCAGGCCAACTGAAAAAAAATAAAAAATAAAAAGAGTGTGTTTTGTTTTAAAAAAAAAAATAACACTCTTACCAGCAAAAATAAGTAATATGTGCTTGGCTATATGACTTGAACCTATGCACTTAGATTTTTCCTTTGATAAAATATAAAGAATTTCACACAGAAATCAACTCTCGTGAATGAAAAAAAAAAAGAAAAAAGACTCCAAACCTTTACACGAAACAATAGCTTTTTATCTTCTTTCTTTCTTTCTCCTCCTTCAGAATCTCCAGACCATCTTTTCTTGTACAGGTGGATTGCAGCGGAATATTTGATTGGTCTATGAATTAGATTAATGAAAATTGTATTTTTAGGGGTTTGAACGTAATAAGGTGGTGGAGGGATTATACATATTTGTTAAAAATTCCAAAAAATGTGAAAGGCAAAAGAGTTTGTGTAATACGCATTCTATATTGGTGAAAAATAAAAATTAAATTTGTTATAACAAAAATTTGCGGGCTACTGCTATTAATTTGGATTTAAACATTTTAGACTGCATTGTTAACCATTTTATTTGAGTTATTGGAGTAGTGGTTCACCTAGGTTATTATAAATAAAAGTCTCGTGATGAGTTTCATGATGGTGTAGATATAGGAGTAGGTACTCCAAAAAAGAGTAAAGGTCTCGAAATTATATAGTTATGCACACTAACAAGTTGCTTTGTATACGTTAATAAGCTGTTGTTCACAAAATTAATCAGATAAAGAACCTAGATCACGCAAAAAGAATGTTACGTCTTTAAGTGAAAAATTTTGTTATACACCATCCTACATCAGTGTAAAATAGAAATTAAGTTTAGTATATAAAGAAACTTGTGTACTACTTCTAATAACTTGGGTTTAAATATTTTGAGCGACGTTGTTAGTCTTTTTATTCAAATTATTGGTCAATGATTCACTTGAATAGTTTTAAATAGTATTAGAGTCAATTATTATCCTATAAAGGGTTCCGTATCGATGTGGATAGAGGAGTATCACTACTAGAAAATTAGGCTTTGCGACCAGTTATTCCCGTTGTAAAAAGTTAATCTCCCGTTGCAAAAGGCATTAACGACAGTATAGCAACGGCATTTAATGGGTCGCAAATAATGGGGTCGCAAAAAGTATTGACGATCGTAAAATGCCGACGCAATAGATTTGCGACGGTAAATATATTTATTTGCGACGGTTGAACGCTGGTCTTTAAAAAACACCATTGAACGTGTTATTGCGACCTCATAATTGCAGTCGCATATAATTAGACCTATAGTGATTGTGTAAACCGTTGCTAAAAAAATAATTACCGACTCAAATGTAGTGTTGAAAAAACTTTTAGCTACGGTCGTGCCGTTGCAGTAACTTTTATGCGACTATAAATTTCCCATCGCAAAAATTATTTAGCGACTATTATTGCCATCACAAATAAAATTCTAATAATTTTTTAGAGGGCACATGTTTTGCTACCGAGAAATACCGCCACAAAAATATTGTAATTCTTTTGCGATGGATATTAGGGACAGCACAAAATATCGTTGTAAAATCTTATTTTCTTTTAAAATTAACATGTTTATAATGCTGGTAAACGTTCCATCATTAATGCATGATATTTTTTGCGACGAGAATGCATGATATTTTTTGCGACGACTAATATAGTAGTTGCAAAATATCTATTTAAAAATTTTATCAAATAACTATTATTAAGAATCTGTAATATGAGTTTAAATATTAAAAAATATACTGAATTTAAATACATTAAGAAAAAAAAACATTTCATTCACCACATTGCCAAATATAAAAATATACATCCATTCAATGCAAACAAAAAATATTAATTCTTTCAATATAATATTAACCAAATTACTTTGTCAATACACTTCAATTTCTCAAGTACTTTAAACAAAATTTTCAATTCATTCAGTGCAACAAGAGATCCCTTGTTTTTTAAGAACTAGCTCCCTTCCTGTTTAAGCTTAAATAAAAGTTCTAATAGAGGACCAATTTCCTTCACAAAAGTGCAAATTTTATCAATTGTCTCAACAGTTAAGCTATTCTCTTCCACCTAGCAAAGAATAACAATATTTTTTTACCTACAAAAATTAACATACTAATTATTAAAACTCGAACAAGAACATCACAAAAATGAAGCAACAGAAATTTGAATTGGATACTTAGCATCCATCTCCGAATTTGAAAAGAAATAACAGGATTTTGATTATACCCACGATATTTGGAAAACAAAAAAGGATGGCTCAAATATTTTTTTAATAAGAAAGTTCAACACAAAATATCACACCTTCGACTCCGAGGCACGTAAACCCCACGAGGCAACCTAGCTTCATTAGTTCAATATTAGGAATAACCCCTTTTTGAAGAGAAACTGTTAAACTCAGCTTATTTTAAAAGTTGTCGCTTTCTCAACTTCAAAATTTTCTAAGTATAAAATTTAAAATTTTCGGCAGAGTCTCTTCTGTTTTTCGGACTATCCCACAATTATTTATCAACCTGTCAATCTCAAATGCAATTTGTACGCAGGCACCGCCTGGATCTCAATTCTCAAAGGCAATTGCAACTATTAACTAACCATTCATTCTTAATTAAGAACTTCATCTTCAATCACAAACTATGATTTAAACCAGTCATTATTAGTAGTAATAAGGATACTCCATTCACATACCAAATTCAATATTTTCGCTCATCAATCACAAGTTAAATGGAATATAGATGCTTACCATTTTTCAAATTAACACGATTCCACAGTGTGCACAACCCTTCAATGCAGCTCATGGCAGCCATCCGTAAATCTTGAAACGATAAGTAAATAAATTCTGCTGAAGCAATTTTGTAATGCTACTAAAGCAAACATTAAAAATGTTGTTGAGAAAAAAACATCAGAAGTCTTAAGAAGAATTACAAGCCATAGGTAGCTATTCTATGAACATAGAATTTCTCAAAACTGCCAAGATCATGGACAGAGTAAAGAATTAGCTAACGAGACTAGCTGCTGAAGGAAAATCAATCCATTAATTTCTTCTCCTACTATTGTGGACTATTAAGAAATTCTTTAGGGCCCTAAAAAACCTAACTTCTCCACATACAGATGCATAATACATGCAATATACCAGTTCCATCAAACAAATCATATATCAGATTATGAAATACTAACATTTGCATATGTCACAAGTTTTAGGGCAGAGCCTAGAATAAAAACCAGTATATCATTCTTTATAGATTGATTGAACCTGCAATATACCAGTCCACAAGGATTAGTGTTTCCTAATAACCAATCCCACAAAATACAACATTTAGCGGGAAAACTTTGACGCCATCCTATGTTTAAAAAACTTCAGTTACATGAAATTCTGCAATGCCAAAAAAAAGTACTATACCACCACGAGCTGTAACTTCCCAGTGTTTTCACCATAAATGCAACAGATACAACAACATTCAGGAATCATTCTTCACTCTAGTACATCAACTAACCCCACCAACTCTTAATTTTTTTCTCTTCTCCAACCTCAGCGCTGTTAACTCCTTCTTTCGTCGGGTGGAAGGCATTATTGGTGAAGCTGACGAATGAGAAGACGATAATTCTATCGTCTTACCAATTCGATTCGTAGACATTTTGGTACAACGCGCGGAGGAGTTTCGTTTCAAGTTTTGTCAGAGACTACACAAAGACGATAATTAAAAAAATATTGACACAGTGGAGAGGTTGTGACCCAAGAAGTGTTTTTTTTTAAAGCAGGCAATGTTTGGGATAAATACGATGAATTTTTAAAAAAAATTAAAATTTTTTTGGCTCGTCTTAAATAAGAGAATTAAAAAGGTACAACTTAATATATATGTGTCCAAATAATAAAAACAAAGTTCATAAAGATAAACTAAGGAAACTTATTTAATTTTTTTATTTTTTCATCTTTTGATGAAGATTTTTATCATTATGTTTTATCTCAATAAAAAAGTTAAAAAATTTAAAAATATGCTTAAAAGATAAAAAAAATATTCAAAACGAAAATAAGCAAAATAAACTAAG
>JAULJZ010121655.1:0-11194 GCA_032270985.1 Heliamphora pulchella
CCATCATTTTCAAACACAAATCAAAGATCAAGAACCGAAAATGAACCGAAAAGGCGTCATGGTGAGATTTTAGGACTGTTTTGGTGTGGCTGTTGTGTTTTGAAGCTTTCCTGAGTTTTCTAATGGATCCATGGCATGAAAAGGTTCTAGAGTTGTCATATTTGAGTGTACAAAATATGGATGTAAAGGAAATGGACCAACCATTGACACACATCATGCTACGAGACTAGATCTAAACATGGCCTGCAATTTGAGCCTTTCAACCTTTCTTCCCTGATCTTTGGAATATCATAACTCAATTTAGAAAAATTATATAAGTGTGTTCTTTACATCCAGACCTAGGTTTTTGTGTTATTTTTCATCTAAAATTGGTTTGAACTCATTTGGGTAAGTAGAACTCGAGCTATTGCAATTCTATCAAAGTGTGTCGGTTTCAGACCAGTCAACAATGCAGATGTCAAAACCCTAGTTTAAAATGAGATCCGAGTTTTGAAAAAACCATGAAAGTTGTAGAAAGCATGTGTATCGAGCTGTCCACCAAAAATGAGCACAAAATAATGAGTTTTGATAGGTCAAAACCCCTTTGAAAGACTCTGTTGTGTTTCAGCACTCAAGGGACACTTCTGTCACATATTTTTGTGTAGCCCAAATCCCCTATTTTTAGTGACCTATTACAAACGTGGTCTACATGAAAACTGTAGCTCACATATTGAAGTATTGTTTGCCCAAAAATCTGATCTTAAAGCTTCGGGATGATTCCCCAATACCGTTTCAAACCCTCTGTCCAAAACCGGATCTGCTGAGTTTTGGCAGCTGACAGAACCTATTTTCTAAAATGACCAAAAAGTCTAACTTGTTCCAAACAACTACCCTTAGTCCTAAACATAAAACTTGTAGGGAACATGTTGAAATAGAATATACTCAAAAATGGAAACATTTGAACTTGATCTGATACCCCAGAACCGAGACCAACAGGGACACTTTATTTGACCAATTCCCTGAGCAAGTGCTGAACCATTTTCGTTTCCTTCAAGTTTTTCACCTAGTTGCCTTAGGTTTTGGCCTTTGTGTAAAACATAAAAATGGTAGGGAATATTTTAGGCTAAATTGTCACCAAAAATCATAATTTAACTCCAAGTCTAAACACCTCAAAACGCTATGGTACCTTGGAATTTAGTGTTTAGAAGAGAGTAATAAATGGTTAAGTTAAATCCTTAAACAAGTGAAAGATTGGGCAAGTGCGCAGTACCCCTTAAACCTAAAAAGAAAGTAACCATAGTCCCTAAAATCAAGAAAAACATTCAATGGTCAAAATCGTTTTAGTACTTCACGTTCTAAGAGGGGTAGAACTCCGTGTTGACGGTAAAGTCATATTTGCTTGCTAGGCATGGAAGTTTTCTTACACTAGGGGCAAGCTTAGCTCGTTGACAAAGGCTCGGTTCGTATCCATATAAGATAAGGTGAGAGTGCTTAGCCATTATCTTGAGCTTGAGTTTATGTAAATAATGCATGAAAATGCTTTGAAGCTTATGTTTTGAATTATGACCTGTTTGACGATCGCATGAACCTATTGTTTTCAAAAGCCATGATGTTTTTAATTCAAGTGTGCTATTCATGATATTTTGAGCTAGCATGATGTTACTATGAAAGTATGGTTAATGTTGTGTGATTGCTCCAAAGTGCCAAGTTACTACGGGTTTTTTTTATTAGTCCCTTTAGGGGAGGTTTCCTGTTAAGCGGGGGTTTTTGCCCTAAAGGCATTGTGAGCTAAGTCCCGGCCAGCACATACCACTCGTGCTTGGTGGAGAGTGGCCCTCATTCCATCACGTTGCTATCCGTGCAATGAGAATTGAGGTTATGGTACCGTCGGAACTCCCGGTCGTGAGGTTGACGACTACTTGGGCACTGTTGAGGTTTGAGTCTAGATTTGAGAAAGTGATCATGCATTTTAAATTTATGGCGGTTGTGCTAGGAACATATTTCTGTTTGCAATACTGAGAAGGTTCTGTATAATCTGTAATATTTTCATGTTCAAGCAAATGCATTAGTTTCTATATTTTCATGAAAAATGTGATTAACTATTTTTAGAAAGAGTTTTCAGTTATCCTTAATTAAGTAATTGTCTTTTCTGTTCATGATAATGTTAAATGTGCTCTCCTGTAACCTCTGTGGTTGTAGATACTAGTAACGGCTAGGAGTTGGTCCACCACAGGCGTCGTTGAGTAGTTTTGGTTCAGTTTCTTTTGTTTAGTTTTAGTTTTGGCAGAGCTTCACG
Organism: Heliamphora pulchella; assembly: GCA_032270985.1. Lineage (NCBI taxonomy): Eukaryota > Viridiplantae > Streptophyta > Magnoliopsida > Ericales > Sarraceniaceae > Heliamphora > Heliamphora pulchella. The sequence goes on from JAULJZ010121655.1 coordinate 2,276, forward strand.
TATAAGACCCTGGAGGTTTTTGATGCTTTAGAAATAATGTATGCCCATGGGATGGCGAATCCCTAGTGACTCATGTATACCTCTACTGATATTAAGGTGTTGTGGTTGCTTAGAAGTTCTTGTTTGGTCTTTTAATATCTTTATCCTTTGTCTTTCTCTTTGGCCACCGATCTGTAGTGGGATCACATCCCTTTGTTCAGGTTTGGTGCCTTGCGGGAGTGGGGTGTAACAACCTCACTTGGCTAAACCCAACTCACCGATGAGCTCCACAACATACCAAGCGGTCGACACTCAACCCTTAACCTTATTTCTGCAACTGATAGCAACCGAGCCGCATATCCTAGACCCAGACCACGGTCTCATCGTCTCGAAGGGTGTACAAGTTATATATAAGAAAAATATGAAACACGACAACCTATGGTCGATCTATCATGTTATTTCTAACACATACCACATAATCATGCTAACACATAGCTACAATGATTATGCAGACATAACACAGAAATTGAGGAGAGCCGACAAGAATGACGCGTCACTTTGGATAACCTACTTAGATTCCTTGCTAAAAATCACGTCCGTGAAACGCGTTTCTAACTTGGCTCCCATGTTTTTTAATCCAAACACCCGAAGGCAAGACTAATCTATCCCAAGGTCCAACCCCCATACCCACGTATACACAACCACCATGCTGAACAGGCTATCATGTGTATGTTAATAAAACGCTAAAACACAGGCAATCAAGCGCACACACATCCTCACAAGGTGATGTACCCTCTTTCCCATGGTTCTTAGGTATTCGAATCTAGATCTCTTATACCAAGTTATCACGCCCCAAACATCAGGGTCACGCAAAAGCCCACCAGAACACCATTTAAGAAAATAAGCTTTTTGCTGTTGAAAAACCATCAACTCAAAAATATACAACATTTGGATAAAAGGATAAAAAATCCCCAAAGTCAGCTCTCATAAACAATAAACATGCAGTCTCATACATGAATAAGTATATCACCTCAAGGCGTACAAAACTCGCCTTTTGAAACAGGCATCACATGTAAAAGTACATGTCTCAAAAAAGGAAAACTACCGCACGTCCTCCGTCACCACGGGCATCTAGGTCAACTCCCCATGTTCACCTAAAAAAGATTTTACAACAAAATCTCACACCATGAGCCGAAAACCAATAGAAACAGACTATAAAGCTGTAATAAAGGTTATACAATCATAAGCATACAGGCTCAATCACAGGAGCCAAAAAGGTTTTTCATCCCAAAACTACAAGTTTTCCATCAGGCTAACACGAGCCTCAGAAAGGTTTTATTTTATAAAACCCCACATTTTCATCCTTAAAACTATGCATATCATCCTCAAAGATATCATGCCACAGTTAAGGGAAAGAAGTAATCAAAAACTTAATTTTTCACCCAGTTCACACAACCGAAAAAAAAACGTTATTTTTCCACTCGGAACACACAACCGAGGAAAATAAAACGATAAGCTTTAATAAAACAGTATTCTCCACTCGGGTCACACAGCTGAGTAGAAAAAGATAAAATGAAATTCTATGTACCGACTCTGCCACACAGAAAAAGGTAACAACTATAGACTCTTACCCATTACTCTAAAATCACTCATGGTCTGCTAAGTAATGACAAGTTCTGTACGGAGCCACGATAACGACGCCATTAACGGAGGCAACTGGCTTAATTTACGGGGATTAACCCAAAGGTACAAAGCACCTACTGCTTAATTTACGGGCCCAAAACCCGGGGATACAAAGCACCCACGCAATACCATTCACGGAGGCAACCGACTTGATTTACGGGGATTAACCCGAAGGTACAAAACACCTACACTGTGCACGTTTCTGGACTTCCACTGAGGATCAATGTAAGCCCAACTCAACATACCCACTGTCACGGTACATCTATGGAAAATATTTAAAAACCAGTACGTAGTTCGACTACAAAAATATTTTCAAAACTATACATCAACGTGTATAAAGATCCATCCATCAACATGGAGATCAAACAAAACATTTCAAAATATTCCATCGTTTCCATCAAAACGTTTAACAGCTGAGACTTAACCCCGATGGTTAGCCCCAAACCTCCAAAACACGTTTTTCTCATCATTTTTTCCGGTTTCAAAATCATCTTTTTGAAAATCATAAACATCCACAACTCCATATCATGTCATAAATCAAGAAAAAGTGCAAAACATGCTTTTTATCAAAACAAACATGGTTTAAACATAAAACATAACATTCACATTCTAGTAAACCAAGGGCTCTTAGAACTCACCCGAATCTAAAAACTCTTCTTCTCACACAAAGGAAGAAAAGGGTCAACACCAACAGAAAAGGTGTCAACACAAACAGTGGAAGTGTTGACACAAACAAAAAATGCGTCAACACAAACAGCGGAAGTGCCGACAAAAATAGAAAATGTGTCAACACAAACAACAACCGAATACTCAACACCAACAGAAGGAAAATGTGTCGACACAAACAGAAAATGTGTTGACACCAACAACAAAAGGTGTCGACACAAACAAAAATGGTATCGACACAAAAGAACAGAGAGTTTCCACGTAAACAGCCACAGCGTGCTCAACACCACAGAAGGAAAAAGGGTCGACACTAACAAAAAATGTGTCGACACAAAAACTCAAAATTCTCAAATTTCAGAATAAGCTACAGGTAAGGGTGAAAAACAAACCCATACTACTGCAGCAACTTCTCGGCTCCAAATTAAACCAACCAAACACTCCCTTTACAACCCACGAGCATACACAAACCCAAAAAAAAAGAAGATATTTTTGTGGCCTATAAATATCTAGCCTTAGATATTTTGGTGGAAATATTTTCTTTTGGAAAGCTTAGTGGCTAAGTTTCTTTTTCCAAACAAAAACCTTTGCCTTCTCTCTAGATTTTTTTGGGGCTCGGGATTTGTTTTTTACGATCGGGTAGCGGATCTTTGCTATCGGCACCGAGGGCTACACGTTCATCCAGACGGAATTTTGTTTTGACAAAGTTCATTTTTCACGGAGTTTGTGGAGTCGAGTTTTTAACTCAACGAGGTAAGATCCTAGACTATTTTGTCTTTAAAGGGTGCTACGTGTAATTATATGTATTTTTACCGTTTAAAAATACATGAAAAGTTGGTTTATGTTTTAAAAAGTTGGATTTTAGTTCAAAATCACTTTTGGGTTGATTTCTATTGAAGGAAAAGGGTTTTGAGGCTTTCCTTTCGATGTATCTTTGTTGTTTTGGATTTGTGTGTGCCCGTGGGTTGTAAAGGGAGTGTTTGGTTGGTTTAATTTGGAGCTGGGAAGTTGTTTCAGTAGTTTGGGTTTGTTTTTCACCATCGCCTGTAGCTTATTCTGAAATTTGAGAATTTTGGGTCTTTGTGTCGACACATTTTCTGTTAGTGTCGACCCTTTTTCCTTCTGTAGTGTTGAGCATGCTGTGGCTATTTACGTGGAAACTCTCTGTTCTTTTATGTCGACACCATTTTCTGTTTGTGTCGAAATCTTTTGTTGTTGGTGTCGACACATTTTTCTTCTGTTGGTATTGAGTATTCTGTTGTTGTTTGTGTTGACATATTTTCTATTTGTGTCAACACCTCCGCTGTTTGTATTGACACATTTTCTGTTTGTGTCAACATATTTTCTGTTGGTGTTGACCCTTTTCTTCCTTTGTGTGAGAAGAAGAGTTTTGAGATTGGGGTGAGTTCTAAAAGCCCTTGGTTTACTAGAATGTGAATGCTATATTTTATGTTTAAACCATGTTTGTTTGGATAAAAAGCATATTTTTCACTTTTTCTTGATTTATTACATGATACGGACTTGTGGATGTTCATGGTTTCCAAAAATGTGATTTTGAAACCAGAGGAAATCGTGAGAAAAACATGTTTTGGAGCTTTGGAGCTAACCCTCGGGGTTGAGTCTCAGCTTTTAAACGTTTTCATGGAAACGATGGAATATTTTGAAATGTTTTGTTTGATCTCCATGTTGATGGATGGATTTTTATACACGTTGATGTATAATTGTGGAAATATTTTTGTAGTCGAACTACGTACTGGTATTTAAATATTTTCCATAGATGTACCGTGATAGTGGGTATGTTGCGTTGGGCTTACATTGCTCCTTAGTGGAAGTCCAAAAACGTGCACAGTGTAGGTGCTTTGTACCTTCGGGTTAATCCCCGTAAATTAAGTCGGTTGCCTCCGTGAATGGCATTGTGTGGGTGCTTTGCACCCCGGGATTTTGGGCCCATAAATTAAGCAGTAGGTGCTTTGTATCTTCAGGTTAATCCCCGTAAATTAAGCCAGTTGCCTCCGTTAATGGCGTCGTTATCGTGGCTCCGTATAGAACTTGTCATTACTTAGCAGACCATGAGTGGTTTTAGAGTAATGGGTAAGAGTCTATAGTTGTTACCTTTTTCTGTGTGGCAGAGTCGGAACATAGGATTTCATTTTATCTTTTTCTACTCAGCTGTGTGACCCGAGTGGAGAATAATGTTTTATTAAAGCTTATCGTTTTATTTTCCTCAGTTGTTTGTTCCGAGTGGGAAAATAACGTTTTGTTTTCGGTTGTGTGAACCGGGTGGAAAATTAAGTTTTTGATTACTGCTTTCTCTTAACTATGGCATGATATCTGTGACGATGATATGTATGGTTTTAAGGATGGAAATGTGGGATTTTATGAAATAAAACCTTTTTGAGGCTCGTGTTAGCCTGATAGAAAACTTGTAGTTTTGGGATGGAAAACCTTTTTAGCTCCTGTGGTTGAGCCTCTATGCTTATGATTGCATAACTTGCATTACAGCTTTATAGTCTGTTTCTATTGGGCTTCGGCTCACAGTGTGATATTTTGTTGTAAAACCTTTTTCAGGTGAACATGGGGAGTTGACCTAGATGCCCGTCGTGACGGAGGACGTGCTGTAGTTTTCCGGTTTTGAGACATGTACTTTTACATATGATGACTGTTTCAGAAGATGAGTTTTGTACGCCTTGAGTCGATATACTTATTCATGTATGAGACTGCATGTTTATTATTTATGAGAGCTAACTTTGGGGATTTTTTATCCTTTTATCCAAATGTTGTATATGTTTGAGTTAATGGTTTTCCAACTGCAAAAATCTTATTTTCTTAAACGGTGTTTTGGTGGGCTTTCACGTAACCTTGGTGTTTGGGGCGTGACATCATAGGACTTCAATGACATAAGCACAATTTAGAAAGAAAAATGGAAGCCTTGAAGCATGAAGATCATATTCAAGCGGCTAAGATCCATGGAGCAAGAGAAAAACCAAGAAAACAAGAAAAGAACTTGAAAGACTTGAAGATTTTCTAAGTGTAAATGCACTAGGACCTATGTAAGTTCACATGCCATTAGTTATATGTGTGAAATCTTATAGGAGACCTTAGATGGACCATAGGTTGGTTAAAAATTTCATAACAAATCATTTTCAAAGTATAAAATATGTTTTAAAATGTTTCAAAAGAAGTTTGGCAAAAAATATGCAAATTTTGTGTGAAGAAAATTAACATACCTTTGGTATTTTGGTCATAAATTTTCGTACCAAATGAATTTTGATATGAGATTTCAACCATTGGAAAGTAGTCTTCCGGGGCTTCAATTTGAACACAAAAGTGACCCTATTCGGAGTTCGGATGAAGGAGTTATAGGCGTTTGAAGTTGGGAAAATTGAGCAGTCGCGATTCAGTCGCCTGAAGACCAAGATCCAGTCGACTGAACCAATCTAGTCAACCGAACCTCTCAATTCAGTCGACCGAACTACTTATTTTTGAATTTCTGAAGTTAACAGTTAGTTTGACATTTCCTTATTTAGCCCAACGGCTAGTACAAACTTTTGGCCTATAAATAGAGCCTTTAAACTCTAGTTTTATATACTTCAAACCTTCAAATCAACTCTCTCATATATATCAATTTTGTTTTTCAACTTCTTCATTTTTATGAAATATTTTTTAGAGAAAACCTTAGAAATCCTCTATTGAGCTTTTCACTTGTATATCCTTTGGAGTGAATATTAGTGTCCTTCATTTGTATTAATTTGCTCGCTAAATGAGCTGATCTTGTACATCCAATTTGGATTCTACTCTTGTATTCTTGTTGTAACTTGAGAAGGTGTTTCTCAAGAGAGGCCACTCCACCTATTGAAGGAGAGAGGAAACTCCGCCTATAAGGAGAGACTTGAGAAGGGAATATTCTCAAGAGAAGCTACTCCGCCTAGACTAAGGAGAGAGGCTACTCCGCCTATTGAAGGAGTGTTAGCGAAAATCCTCATAGCGGTTGGCTTGAGGCAATGACGTAAGCCGTTATGCCGAACCTTGTAAAAATCTTGGTGTTGTATCTCTAACTTGCTTTACATTTCATTCTCATTATTATATTTTTGTTTATATTTGCATCACACACACTTAAAATATATACTTGAATCATTCATTATTAAATTTCATACTTGTATTTTAATTTGTAGAACAAGAAAACTTTGAATCTAGTGATTTCATTTTTCAAACAAAAAGTTTTTTAAACTTGTGAATTAAAATCTAAACTTACGTTTTAAATCCTCAAACAAAGAAGTCTTGAATTTTGCTTATAAGTGAATTAAAATCTACACTTGTGTTAATATTTAAACAAGATTTTTTTTAAATATCCAATTCACCCCCCTCTTGGGATTGCACATATACTATCAGCATGTTCATTTAAATTACTAAGTTCGATTAGATCTTACGTTATTCTAGGTTCGCCCAACCAAGGTGAACCATCCTGACCTTGATCCCAGTCACGTAGACCAAGTCTACCAACCTACAAAGAGTGTTCCTTTAGCCGTGGGATGACTACGTAGCCGAACTAAGTGTCCAACCGGGTCATCACTGACGGTAAGGTGTCATCGACAGCCTGGCCCTCGAATCTCATGTCATGGTCTAATGTGGGATCACGAAAGTCTAACTCTTATTATTATGCCACTTGAACTGCCTTCGCCAAGAGGTACTCCATCAAAATCACAAATCGTGGCATATAGCCTCAGGTACTCCCCCAAATCAAGTACCATCCCTAGAATTCAATTCTGTCTCTTTCTTAACAATATTTAAGTGAACCCCACAAAATTCATCCCAATGATGACATGGCATGATACAATATGCTAAAGCTGTCACGCCCCAAACTCTGGGTCACGTGAAACACCTATAAACAAACAACCACAACACCCAGCCCGAGATTACACTCTCAAAATAAACATATATGCATTGTATATAAATGCCAAATGGCATACATTACAAGACTCCAACGCCGAGAAACATGTATTAAACATACATGATACAAATAGAAACAAAAAGGAAGATTATAACTCTTCCACCTCTCCAGCACCTTCAGTTCAACCAGCGTGACCAGTACCTGAAGAAAAACAAATCGCACACCGTGAGCCAAGGCTCAGCAGAAACTAGACAAGCATGCAGTATAAACAAAACATGCTAGGAAATCGAAGTGCAGGTTTAGATTCTCTTTCAAGCCTTGAAAATAGTTTTAGTTCAAGACTCACCAGAGCCATTAAAAATAATTTTCACAAGCAATGGGAAAGCGAGGATACAAACCATTTTTCGACTCATCAGAGCCTTGAAAACGATTCCAGAATTACGACTCCCGTAGGCCGCTAATACAGTTTTAAGAAAATTAGTCTATCCATTCCAATATGCAATACATGCAATCCATGATACATATAGTAGTATGCCACACAGCCAAGATTGACTCCTACTAGCCACGAGCGTAACACAAACAGAATTAAACCGACTCTCCCGTGAGCCCTAACAACAGATATACACAAACACCGACTCTCACCCAAGCACTAACAGCATATACACATAAACATCGACTCTCTCCCAAGCCCTGACCACAGATAGATCACATACAATTCATATATGTTCTTGAACTTTCACCGAAGGGCCATTATCCGCCACACTATGCTTCGTTGACCAGGGTCAACAGATATCTTCACGGACTTTCACCGTAGAACTATTATTCGCCCTACATATACACAATGCAACACATGCAAACAAAATAACCGTTTACGATCTCGAAGACCACATAGGACCACATACCCGTTCTACAACATACGAGAATAAAACTAATCATAGTTCTTTAAACATATGATCACGTATGACCACGACGTTTCACATACGACGCCAAAACCACGTAAACCATCCACATAATCGTACATAAATAAACGAGAGTTATAAATGCACATAGCCATATAACCTCGCAGTATGACGCCACCTGTCATATAACCCGACACGACATCGCATGCCACACATACGTCATTTGATACCCGAACGACCCATCTACAAACTGGGACCAGTCTACACACCGGGATAACCAACACCTAACCCGAAGGCCAACACGTGAAACCTCCCTCAAACCGATTCTTACCAGAACCAAACCTTAAAATCGAACCACGGACCCATACGCCCCAAGCATAACCAACACGTACATAATCGTGCCACAACTCTCAAAATCTAACCATACACGTCAACCCAAGGACGGCATCTAAACAAAACACCCGAGACCACAACACGACCCCCAAACCACCACATGACTAATCGAACCCCAAAAGGAATCCACAGGTATTTGAATCGACTAATTTCCATAAATTAATCAATTAAATACCATAGGATGCCAATCGAAAATCAAAACCCAACCACAGAACCATCATCACACTACCCAGAAGCTCAGTCGACTGACCCAAGCCCCGAGTCGACTGAAAAACACACTGGAAACCCGCAAAGGCCAAACAGCCACGGTTCAGTCGACTAGACCTCGAGGTTCAAGTTAGGGTTGGTATACTGAAAATCATGTTTTTAGTATTTAATTTTATTTTTAATAAAATTAGTTTTCCATTTTATGAG
>JAULJZ010121666.1:0-11194 GCA_032270985.1 Heliamphora pulchella
ACGCACGCAACCCATGCAACACATATCTTCACGAACTTTCACCGTAGGACCGCAGCCCCAACTAATGCATCTTCTCGAACTTTTACCGGAGGACCGCATCCCCAAATACGCCAGCTATCGCAGCCTACCACGTGCACCGGCTTTCATAGCCTACCTCATACACCCACACACGCACACGTGCATCAACAACTAGGATACATCTACTGGATCACAGATTTATCTAATCCATTTCATACACATGCAAATATAAACCAGGATTTAAAGCATAAACCATGTTACACATAACGATTGATATCACAACCAGGTAATCCACTTACGTATTTCGTACATAGATAAATAATTATAATTATGCACATAACCATATAAAACCATATCACGACACCACCCGTCAAAATCGACATCCACCCACGGGGACAACCACACCACCACCACTGGCCCAAACACCCCCAACACGGTCATCACAGACCCACGACGCTCACCCGCGCCAACACAAATCCAACGTCAAACCACGCACCTAACCGTGCATCCATAAGCCGCATCTACCATGCACATCACCCACGAGGGTGACACTCAAACGCACACCCGAGGCCACGACACGACCCCCAAAACAACCACACAACCAACCAAACCCCAAAAGGAATCCACAGGTATTTAAATCAAGTAATTCCCATAAATTAATCAATTGAATACCGTAGAACACCAATCAGAAACCAAGGAACCAACCCAAAATCACAAACCACCAGCCCCCAACTTCAGTCGACTGGACCCAACCCCCGGTCGACTAAAAAACACACTGGAAAACCACCAAATGCCCAGAAGCATTGTCCAGTCGACTGAACCCAAGAACACATGATCTAGTCGACTGAACTGATAGGTTCAGTCGACTGAACCCAACCCAAAAACGGTTCTAAGCTTCGGGTTCAACCTCCAAACCTCAGATAGAAGTCTCAAAACTCCCTTTTTAACATCCTCAAACACATGCACACCCAGGCCTAACACTAAGACCTTGAAAGAAGCTCTCGACACCCGATTCCATCCACCAGAACCAACAGAAACCCAATTTTTAACCCAAAAATCAACTTTGATACAAAATCAGATCTGTAGAGATCTAACCAGTAAAAACACTCATTTTTACCCACAGCACCCTTATACAACAGTAGAGTCTAGAATCCTACCTCGATGAGTTTAAAATTCGACGTCTTGAACCACGTATAAAATCGAGCTTTGCCGAAATTGAAATCTGACCTGATGGTTGCGTAGCCCACGACGCCAAAAGCAAGGATCCACTGTTGGATCACTGAAAATCGAGCCCCGGGCCCCCGAGTACTTAGAGAGAAGGCAGAGAGAAAACGAAAAACTTACTGGAGAAATTTTAAAAAATATCTTTATGAAAATATCTAACGCCAGATATTTATAGGGCCCGAAAATATCTTTTTTTTGAAAATTTTCGAGATTCGTGCCATAGTGGCCCACGGCCCTGGGAACCTACCTCGCATGCATATCTAAACCCGATCATGCATCAAAAGCAGTAAAACATGCTGCAACGAAAACACATAACGCGCGTCCAAAAATGCCGAAAAAAGAAAACGGGTCAAGGTCTCACATATTCTATGAATAAGCTTAGTTACACGCTGGCAGAACTTCTTAAGGAACTTCAAGAAGCTGAGGGTGTTCTTAAGAAGCCAGGTTCTGTGTATATGGCTGAGAAGGGTTCTTCATCTTAGCTGAAAGGCGAGAAGAAGAAAAAAGTTCAGACATAAGAAAACACATGTCTAAAAATAGTGAAGAGACAAAAAACTGGTGTGAAGATGCCGAGAGACAAGTGCTATCACTGAAACCAGTTTGGACATTGGAAAAAGTAATGTCCTATTTTTCTTAGTAAGCAGAACAAATAAGGTAATTTTTATTCACTAATGGTAGAAACATATTTAGCGGTGTTATCTATCGGTACATGGTGTATAGATACGGGAGCCATTAATTATGTCTGCAATTCTTTGCAGGAGTTCAAAGAAACTAAACAACTCATTGATGAAAAAATCTACTTGCACATGGGCAATAATACAAGGGTGGCAGCAGTTGTAGTAGGAGATGTCATTCTCAGTTTTAGTAGAGATAGGATACTACTTCTAATAGAATGTCTTTATGTACCTTCAATTAGAAGAAATTTAATTTCAGTCTCGAGTTTAATAAAGAACAAATATTCTGTTCATTTTGGTGACTCTGTGATTGCGAAGAAAAATAAACATTTTATTTGTTCTAGTACATTTGTGGATAATTTGTATACAGTGTCTCCTATCTCTCATACACTGTAACTAACTGAAATGAATAACACATCTATATTATCATATAAGAAAAAGTTTTCTTCTTTGATGAACCAAATGTTTCGTTGGCACTTACGCTTAGGTCATATTAATCTAAAAAGGATAAATAGACTAGTAGCAGATGGACTTTTGAGTTCATTGGAAGTGGAGGCACTTCCAGTCTGTAAATCTTGCTTAGAGAGAAAAGTGACTAAGAAGCTCTTTTTGACTAAAGGCTATAGAGCTAAAGAGCCGCTGGAGTTGGTTCATTATGATGTATGTGGTCCTATGACAATCCGACTAGAGGTTGCTTTGAGTACTTCGTCAGTTTTATTAATGACTACTCAAAATATGGATACATTTACCTGATGCACTGTAAGTCTAAATATTTTTAAAAATTCAAAGAATTCAAGGCGGAGGTGGAGAAGCGTTTAGGTAAAAGTATCAAACCACTACAATCCAATCGTGATGGGGAATACCTATTTACAGAGTTTAAGAATTATCTGTCATCAGAAGAGATTACATCCTTATTGATTGCACCTGGCACTCCACAGCAGAATGGTGTAGCAGAAAGAAGGAATAGAACTCTTATAGAGATGGTAAGATCCATGATGAGTTATTTAGGTTTACCTGCTTCATTTTGGGGACTCGCTATAGAGGCAGTGGCTTACATTCTAAACTTGGTACCTTCTAAGTTAGTACTTTCTACTCCCACAGAATTGTGTACCGGGCGTAAGTCTAATCTGAAACACATTTGGATTTATGGGTGTCCAGCACATGTGTTGAAAGGAAACGCAGGTAAGTTGAAACCAAGGAAAGAAGTCTTTTCCTTTGAGGGGTATGCCAAGAGAACAAATGGTTATCTGTTATATAATCCTAAGAATCAGAAGGTCATTGTTAACACCAATGCTTGATTCTTAGAAGAGGATTATATTATGTACCACAGACCTAAAAGCAACATTATTCTAGAAGTACTGAGAGTAAATATCAGTAGAACGGAAGAATAAGTCAATAATATTCCATTTCCTCGTCATAGTGGGAGGATTATCAGGGCAGGTACAAATAAAGAACATGGTGCTGATGCACAAAGTTTAGATTCTGCACAGCGTGTTACTGCTAATACACAGACACAGGTAGTGCCTCATTGTAGTGGGAAGGTTATTCTTCAACTTAATCGGTATATGTTCTTGGGAGAGTCTTTTAATAAGATCCCGACAGAACTAGATACCGAATTCTGTAACTATAATGAAGCACTTCAAGGCAAAGATGCAGATCTTTGGCAAAGGGCTATGAATTTTAAGATAGAATCTATGTATTCCAATCAGGTCTGAAAACTTGTAGAACCACCAGAAGCGATAAAACCCAATAGATGCAAGTGAATCTACAAGAGGAAGAGAAGAGTAGACAGGAAGGTTGAAACCTTCAAAACTAAGCTTGTTGCTAAAGGGTTCACTTAGAAAGAAGGGATCGATTTATGAGAAAACCTTTTTGCCAGCAGCCATGCTTAAGTCTGTTCTGATTCTCTTATCCATTATCGCACATTTCGATTACGAAATCTGACAAATGGATGTCAAGACAAGTTTTCTTAATAGAAGTCTTAATGAGTGTATCTATATAATAGAACCAGACGAATTCATTGTAAAAGGCAAGGAACACATGTTGTGTAAGTTTAAGAGGTCCATATATAGACTTACATAGGCATTGTGGCCTTGGAACACTCGGTTTGATCAATCCATTAAGACTTACGATTTTAGCCAGAGTCCGAATGAGTCCTGTGTGTAGAAGAAGCATGACGAAAGCATGGTGATCTTCCTAGTATTTTATGTAGATGATATCTTGCTCATCAAAAATGATGTGGGGCCATTATCTATGGTTAAAGCATAATTATCTGGGCAGTTCAATATAAAGGACTTGGGAGAAGCCAGTCACATCTTGGGGATCAGGCTTGTGCAAGATTGAAAACAAATGATGTTGGGTTTATCACAAGCAAAGTATATCGATGATATCCTTACTCATTTTAGCATGCATGATTCCAAGAAAGGGTTTCTTCTTTTCAGGTATGGAATCACTCTATCCAAGGATCAGTGTCATAAGTCACCTAATGAGATAGATAAGATGAAGACGGTTTCTTATGCTTCGGCAATAAGAAGCCTCATGTATGCTATGCTTTGCACTAGAGCCGACATCTGGTTTGTCATTGGCATGGTTAGCAGATATCAGTCTAATCCAGGATAGGAGCATTGGACTGCGGTAAATCATATAATCAAGTACCTGAAAAGAACTAAAGATTATATGTTAATTTACCAGGCAGACAGTCTAGAACCTTTGGGATACACAGACTTAGATTTCCAGTCTGACAGGAATTCCTGTAAGTCTACTTCAGGATATGTGTTTATCTTAAGAGGTGGAGCTATAAGTTGGAGGAGTATCAAGTAGTTCTGCATTGGTGATTCCACCATAGAGACTGAGTATGTGGCATCTTCTTAAGTAGCCAAGGAGGCCGTTTGGCTCAGGAACTTCCTATTAGATCTAGAGATGGTACTTTTAGTTTAGTTGGCTATTACACTTTATTGTGATAATAGCAGAGCGGTTGCAAACTCGAAGGAGCCAAGGGTCCATAAGAAAGGCAAGCACATTCAGCGTAAGTATCATCTGATACGAGAAATTATACAGATAGGTAATGTTGCTATGGCCAAGATTGTATCAGAAGACAACCTTGCTGAACCTTTTACAAAAAACTTACCGGCTAAGATTTTTGATAGTCATGTAGAGGACATGGGAGTCAGATGTATGGCAGTATAATTTTGAGTATAAATGGGAGATTATTAGGATTGGTATACTTAAAATCATAGTTTTAGTATTTGATTAATTTTAATAAAATTAATTTTTTATTTTATGAAAATCTTTATAAACAATGTATGTGTATCATTTCTTTAATGTTATGCATGAATGTTCGATATTCTGTATAGCATTTAATCTGGTGCGTAGAGTACAGCTGCATACAGAAGATCATATTTTAAATTTTTACAGAATATAAGTTTTATATTCAAAGTTTAGATAAAAATGGACATACCATCGGTACGACTGTAGCACAGAGTTTTAGTATGAGTATTTTGGTTACTGAGAATAGATAATAGCGTCGTCTATTGTTCTGACTCTCTGTGTTAGTACACTTTGTGTGTATTGACGGAATATTTTGGGTAATTAATTTTTTACGAATAATATAAATTAATTTACACCATATGATTATTATGAATAGTTCTTATCCTCTTAATCCTGAAATAATTATTGATTTACGTATATTTAATATTCATTATTTTGATTTATTAGAGGGTGCGATCTTATATGGGTTTATATTCCCAGTAAGTTGTATAGTGGTATTATTTATATGCTGAATATTAATTATTGACGAAATTTACGTCCCAATAGATTGTGATTGACGATAACTCCTTAAGGAGACTTATAAGTTTTGACTGGGCTAAACCTTACAGGTGGATTTGATTATCTAGCTGTCAAATAAATTAAGTAAAAAGGCTTAAGGAATATCAAGATGTCGATTAAATTAAATTGTCAATAATTAAATTAATTGGTGAGTATCGAGAATTTTAACGTGGAGAGAAATGGTAGGCATTTAATAACAGGAGCTCAATGCAAGATGGTCTTGAGATTATGGGTCAGAGTGCAATTATAGTTTTTTAATTGTGTGAACTGTAATTTAGTATTTTATGGAATTTGCAGAAACCGCTACTAATTTTTCATAATTTCAGATACCGTTATGTGGTTTATTTAATTGCGAAAACCGCTGATACGTGTATGTGTTCCACTGGAAGTCTTACTTATAATTACTTTACAGGTCCCTGTTATAGCCCTATAAATATGCGGGTAGGTTAAACCAGTTTCATAACTTGTCTTCCAAGACTAAAGTTGGCCAAGTTCAACTGGTACGCATTCTTGATAGATTGTAACCCACCCTACATTCAAGAATCACATAAGGGAATACAGTAGAAGATTTGATTGGAGCTTCAACTCAAATTCAAATCGTAGTTGAAGATTCGACCGATAAAAAGGTATTCTTCTAAAATTAACTGTGGTTGCACGGGTTTTATTTTGATTGTTCGTCATCAAAAGTTTTATCTGGAGCCCATTTCGGTGTTTGCCCGCCCAGTTAATTTTTCAGATGATCGTTTATAAAAATCAAAAATTTTGGCGGTCTTACCTCCAACACTTGCACATAGAAAACTAGATTATAGGTTCTTACAGAATATAAGTTTTAGTTCAGAGTTTAGATGGAATTAGACAAACCATCGGTATGACTATAGTATAGAGTTTTAGTAGGACTATCTTGGTTACAGAGAACAGATAATAGCGTCGTCTATTATTCCGACTCCCTATGCTAGTATATTTTGTCTGAATTGAACGGAACCACGTTGGGGTAATTAATTTTATACTAACTATATAAATTAATTCACACTCCAAGGTTATTATAAATGCTTATACTCTTAATCTCCAAATAATTATTATTTGTGTATATTTAATATTCATTGTTTTAATTCATTAGAGGGTGTGATCTTTTATGGGTCAATAGTCTTGGTGAGTTGGATAGTAGTATTAATTATATAGTGAATATTAAATATTGAAGGAATCCACTTTTCAATTATTTGGGATTGACAATACCCCTCAAAGAAGCTTATAAGTTTTGATTAGGTAAAACCCTGCAGGTGAATTTAATTATCTGATAGTCAAACAAGTTAAGCAGAAAAACTTAAGGAATTTTAAGAAGCAGATTAAATTAAATTGTCAGTAATTAAATTTAATTGGTGGGTATCGAGAATCTTAACGTGGGGAGATGAGTTAAGTATTTAATAACAGAAGGTCGAATAATCGATTTTGAGAATGTGGCTGGGAGTGCAATCACGATTCTTTAGTGGTATGAATTGTAATTTATGTTTTTATAAAATTATCTCAGTGGCATGCAAGTTTTCATAATTACATTAGAAGCCCAAGTTATATTTACTCTGCAGATCCCTGCTGTAGCCATATATATATATTGGTTATGCCAATCCTAGCCCACATTACATTCATTATTGAATTAGGGTTTTCACGTAAATCCTAGGTGGCTAGATTAGTAGATCAAAGATCACGATAGATCGTAACCCACTCTACATTCGTGACTCGCATTCGAAAATATAGTAGAAGGCTTAATCGGGGCTTCAACTCGAAGAATTCACATTCGTGGTTGTTACAGTAATCGAAATCTTTCTACTAGATTTCGAAAGGTATAATCCCAAATCTAACTTTGGGAGTAGGGGTTTTATTTTAATCATTCCATATCAAAAAGTTTTAAACAGGAACCTGTTTCAGCGATTGCCTGTCCAGTATTGTTTTATCGAAAAAATCGTATTTAAATCAATGATCTTGTCAGTTTGCCTCCAACACTAATGCCTATAAATAGGCATTGTTTTCTGAGAATGGGGAACACATTTTGATATACCGATACTCTGCCAAATTTTCCACTCGTCCGATACTCCACCTAAATCCATACCCCGATATTAACCTCTCCCTAGTCGAGTTCAGGGCATTATTCGTGCTTGGAGGACTCTTGGAGCACAGATTGCAGTCGGTCCTGATTCATCACACTCGAGGAAACGTTCAGAGACTATTGATCACTCTAGGTAACCATAGCAATCATAACACTTCTCAAACTTTCACTTTCTCTCTCTCGGGAGTCATTAGGAGTAGGGGTAATCTTGTAATTAATTTTGATTCTATTGGTTATGTAATTTATTTTCATAGAAAGCATGAATGTTTTTATTGGAAAATACATGAAATAAAAAAACTAGAAATTTCCACAGTTTTGAAAAAAAAAATAGCACGTTAATTGTTTTCTGTTCTGTCTGTTTATCATGTTTTCAATGCATGCTTGGTATCCACATACATATTGGACTCTAAAAAACCTCTGTAGCTTCTAAAACACGATGGTCGTGACTTTCTGTTGTCACAGCCATGAGATTTTGTTTATCAGCTATAATTGTGGCGCTCCGGCTCCCGAGTACATTGAGACATACATATACATACAATTAGAGTTATACTAACATTTCATTCATAGATAATCGTTATAATATTACATCATTTGAGTCTCGAAAAGCTAACAAGATATCGATATTACAGTCATTTGAGTGTGATTAAAAAAAGTACAAGAGACATCCCGAGACAACAGATAAAAAGACTACTTCTGCTGCGCTAAGCTTTGATCGGGTCATCATGCTCCTGATACTCACCCCATCCAGTCAATTCCTCTTCGTAAGGTTAGCTCTCTTTTTCACCTGTGGCATAACGCCGTTAGCCGAAGCCTAGAAGGAAACACTCCAAACTTTCTAACCAAATCTCATAGCATAATTTCACCACAATACATCCCATCTAACACTTAAAATAGTTATAAAACAAGGGGACAAGAAAATTTAAATTACGGAACATTGTAAGCAGGTAGATACAAAAGTAACTAATCATGCAAGAATGATAATGCAGTGTAATGTGAATGCCCAATCCAACATACACCCAGAACATAACACAAATTCCACGTTGGGAATTACAAGAGTATACTTAATGGGCAATTGATCACCAAAGCCATCTTCACGCCTCGTTGCGAAGAGTAACCACATCACCGGGCTTCATGCCACAGCTGTTTTACTTAATAGCAACGGCATGGGGTCCGGGCTACCTTTCGGTCCAACCAATATCCAATGATCAATCAAAATACATAACTAGTTTGTCCCACCTTAAGACTCGTGATGCCTTCACCAGTGTCAACCCAAAGTCTAAGTAGCAGCCAAGAATTTCAAGCGACACTCCACATTATTCAAAATATCAAGATAAAGGGATTAAGATTGCCACTATCGGGCTCTCTCTGAATTACCCTTCAAAATACCATGACAATGGGGTTAAGTCCACCATAGTTGGGCTCTCTCCAAAATTACTACCGTAGTGGTATTAAGCCCGCCGAATTAGGCTCTTTCTGAATTACTCAATTTGTCAACGCTAACACCATTTCCAACCATATAACCATGACTCAAAAGAGCAACTAGATCAAAGGGATATGCTTCAAACAAAAATAACCGAGGTACAAAATGACCAAACCTAAGGTATTAGAGGTGACCCACAAGATGCCCCAAGTACAATGTAATAATGCTTATTGTACAACAACTCATATCTTAAAGTACAACTAACAAAAGCATGGTATGTGTGACGCCCCGAATTTCAAAAATGTAAATATTTGTGATTTTAATTTATTTTCTTTTAGAAAGAAAAAAAATTAGCATCTGTAACACCCGACCCTTCACATGACAACAATATTGTCCGCTTTGGGCAAAAGTCCTCTCGGTTTTGTTTTTCCTAGGGGGTCACCCATCCTTGCATTGCTCCCACCCAAGCACGCTTAACTGCGGAGTTTTGGTAGGATTTCTACCACTAGGGAAAAGGACTCGTTGAATGTAAGGGTCCAAGATTTTTCCTTTATAGCCTAGGAACTCTCTCTCCCTTTCTGATGTGGGATACCAGGATATCACAATCCACCCCCACTACTCTAACAATTATAGCATCGTACAACAAGTGCAACTTACATCTTAAATGTTAAGTAAAATAGGCTAGTGATGGTATGAACAATAGATAAACAAGGAATAGAGCAACATAGGCTAAATGCATGTTATATGATCATGAGAATGAAAGATATAAGACATAATTCTTCAAGAGAGATTAAAATTTCTCGTTCTCACCAAGAGAACATACCCAGATTATACTACACTTCCACAAGCGAGTACCTAACACCACGATACCATTTGCCCTCCCATGCGTTATGCCTTCCACCACCCCTCCCCGTTATCTATACGCTCCTGCCCTACTACTTGTATGCGGCTAAAAACATTAAACCGGTTCTTCAATCGCGTGCAAAAGGTCAGAAAAGGTGTTGAACGACACAAGACGACTCATAACGCAAGGGACCCTCCCTCATCACCATATTCTTTAACATTTTTTTTCCCACAAACCGAAGAATTGATGAAGAATGCCATGATGTGCTTAATAAATATACAAGACATAGAATAGGATGTTTAACACTTATTACCAAAACATACACCTATTCAACACTTAGTCGAACTTCACAATGCTTAATTCCATCGAATTTAAACATATAAGATTTAATTGAAACGTACA
Organism: Heliamphora pulchella; assembly: GCA_032270985.1. Taxonomy (NCBI): domain Eukaryota; kingdom Viridiplantae; phylum Streptophyta; class Magnoliopsida; order Ericales; family Sarraceniaceae; genus Heliamphora; species Heliamphora pulchella. The sequence continues at coordinate 10,506 of JAULJZ010121666.1, forward strand.
AAATAAGTCTAGCTATGTCAGATAAAATGATTATTTTCGGCACTTAAATGAAAAAGCTACTGGACATCAATTTTCTTGTCGACATGCATGGTAGGATTTTAGTTGCAAAATGATATAAAAGAAGAATAGAGAACTAAGGGATTACATTCCTACCTTAGAGTTGTTGGACGAGAAGATGAAAATATGAGAATGTGGATCGATCTCCTCAAGTGCGGCCTCCAACACTTCCTTTTCCTCTCTCTCTTCCCCCTTTCTTATTTTATATTACTAAGTATTTGAGAGAAATGTGTAGTTAGATCTTTGAAAGTGATCAAGGCTCATATATATATATATATATAGTGGTGTAGGCTAGTGGTACAATGTATTTACCTCCATTGATGCCAATCATCTTTGGATTAAGTTCCTTTAATCAAATTAATATAACTAAAGTAGGTTAATGCATCTAATGTATCTTAAATACATTAATTAAAGTAGGTTAATGTATCTAATATATCTTAAATACATTAACTAATGTATGCTAATGTAGCTGATGCATATTAAATTAATGTATTTAATGTATCTTATATTTATTAATGTATCTAGTGTTTCTTGTTATCCACAAATATTATTAATGTATTTAATGTATATTAATATATCTAATGTAAATTAATGTATCTTATGTATATTAATGTATCTTTTTATGCACTCTA
>JAULJZ010121677.1:0-11194 GCA_032270985.1 Heliamphora pulchella
ATCTGATCTTCTGTGTGCAAGTCGTACTCTACACACCAGATTAAATACTATACAGAATATTGGACATCCATGCATAACAAAGAAATAATATGCATACATTACTCATAAAGATTATCATAAAATAAAAAATTAATTTTATTAAAATAAAATTAAATACTAAAAATAAGGTTTTCAGTGTACCAACCCTAACATGTAGAGCCATCAACGATAACATGAGCTTGACTTCAACGACTACCATTTATGCCTACATCAAAAACTTTATGTACACGCGCAACCTTGGTAGTATAGTCCTCAAGGAATAGGTTCTTCAATTCATTCAGCACAAAGAATAGAGAACATTGGAGTTGAGCAATTGCCCTCAACGGTAACATAAGCTTTATTTCGATTACTACGATTTATGCCCACATCAAAAACTTTCTGTCTATGTGCAACCTTGGTGGTATAGTCCTCAAGGAATAAGTTCTTCAATTCATTCAACACTGAGAATACAAAACATTGCACCAAATTGAGGGAGCTAATCTTGAACTCAAAAATCTGAGGATTATGCTTCACCGTGGTTGCCTAGGCAAGACAACATTAGAATCACATGTGATTTCGAATGATAGAAAGACAAAGATTCCATCAGATTTTGAAGATTAGGGGGAGGTGCATTCAAGGAAGCATTAATTCCCCTTAAAAAATCTCATCAATTCATAATTCCTTGGTTGTTTAATTTGGGGTATCTTCTTCCCATGTAGATGGCATAAGTAGGAAAGAAAACCTTACATCATTTGGCATCAAAAGTTTGTGTCTCCAAAGACAGATGCTTCAAGAGTCCCTTAAGTTGTGGAATGCCAGACAGAGAAGTATTGGTAGCTTCCAGCAGAGGGAAACTTTCATTAAGAGATTACTGCATAGGTAGCCATGCCTCTATCTATGCCTTAGACTTCATTTAGGCCTTCCTTTCATCCTTGTGGCACCCTTTACATAGAAAACATCAGCTATATGATTTATCTAGAACCCACTGAAGTTCCTATTCACTGAACATAAGTCGTAAAACAAACAAATTGTAAAACCCAGCTGAAAATCCACAAACTATCCAACCTTCCATGTGGCTGAGAATCTCATAGGATATATTTACAATATGACACAATAAATTGAAAACAAAGGCAGACAGAGTGAGGAAGTGTACCACACCCAACTACGTCGTGATCTGAACTTGTTTCTTGGCGCTTTGGTATATCTATATGAAAAGTGTAACAAACCCAGCTACATCACCATCTATTCGTAGTTGTCTACATACCCTCTCATGAATAGACCCAATTGATTTGGCATTTGTCAATTTAATAAAATATTGTCACTTCCCAATTGACACCTTTTGGCCAAACATTGTGTCTCTTCCCCAGGAACATTTTTCGGTTAAACCATGTGTCTCTTTTCCTGTGACACTGTTTGGTCAACATTGCTACTTTTTATAATGCAACTAGTTTTAGTAACAACCATCTTAGGGGAAACAAATGGACCCATGTTGAATAGGCCCACTTATGTCTAACCACAATCAAACTGTCTATCACAAATAAATTTGCAATGAGTTGACAAGAACTCCATAACAAATGTGAAAAGGTAGTGGGCAGTCAATGTAAAACCTCTAAAACTAATCTGCTTCCTTTGCCTATGCAGCTGCCCCTCATGAGTTGCCAACCAGCCACCACAAAATACTAAATGTACAAGTTATCCGATGCAAAGAAAAACTTCAAAGGAAGAAGCAATCTCCAATCTAATAAAAGTTATGCATTTACTACCCCTCTAATTTAGTGGTTCGATCATACATGACAAAATATTGGCTTTTGCTTTTGCATTAGTTTTTTAATTAGTTTTCTTTTTATTTTTTATTTTTATGTTGATACTCATAACTGGAAGATAAAGAAGCAAGTAGTTGCAATTTACAAACAATCAACATTGAAGTTGCTAGTAAATTCTAAATGGCACTCATTTACATGTAAAATCTACAAAAATATGTGAATCACGACAGTTGTTAATGGGTCGTTATAGTAGCATGTTTCACATGTACATTCATTCATTTTGTTTAAAGTAATTGCTGTAATGATTTTTCCTGCATGATCAATTATTCATTCTACTGATTTTATGACTTACAGAACATTTATAATGTTAAAACCAAACATCTAACAATTAGTATTCTCAGAAATGCATGCAGAGAAAATAAGAAGAAAGGAGAGAAAGAGGTGAGGTCCGTGAGGAGAGGAGAGAAGTGTGGACAAAAACATAACTGCCTCAATTTTATACTCTTATTACTGACAGTTAAGACACAACATTGCACTCACTAGTACTTACACTTCTAACTATGACTTGGTTGGTTTTGACCAAAAGAGAATTCAAGCCATAAGTGACACAAGGTTACCTGTGGCTGCAACCTATTATGGTCATATTGTTGGTGTTTTCAAGACAACGAACATTTCTTGCTCTTCAGAGAAGTGGATATACTGCTATCAACAATTGAAATATTTTATTTCAATACCAATAAAGGGAATTTGAATGCAATTTCTGTTTCACATTTCAAACCACAAAGAATGTCGACTTATCCACGGGTAAGTTAAACATACCACACAGCATGCATCTTGGCATATAAAAACTTTTGTGCACACACACACATGCACACATACACACATACACACACACAACCATAAGGTTTTTGTTTCCCTTTATCAGCATACTAACCAAAAGACTCGTACCATTAATCAATTTCAGAGGTAGTCATACTACAAGTGGTATGATTTGAGTGAAGCAACAAAACTTTTCCATCTTCAATCCTCATACAGTCATGCTACAATATAAAGAAGTTACACAAACACAATAAGACATATTACTTGATGCATTACACATTTTATTCTACCGCACGGACATAGTGTCTTCACTAAGTACATAGAAATTTGCATATGGAAAGTTGTTCTCTAAAGTTGTGAAGCAGAGCATTTTTGGAGGAGTTACATTTACCAAAAAGAGAACATCCTAAGAAGAATGAAATCTGAATTGTATTTACTGTCTGATGCTTCCTTTGGTCGTCAGTCATTTAAGTGCTTTTATGGTGTTTTTTGTGTTATACTTCTATTTTACTGGTAATGTGATTTTTTAAGTGAGTCACGTGACTGCTTAGGAGCATAATAATTGCAATACGTAGATTCAAATAAAGAACCAAAATTTCCTTTTTTTTAGCACATCCCTACGGACAAATGGTTTTTTCAACGTGTATTCACTATCTTTTGGACCATCATTTAAACAATCTAGAAAATCCATTGTAACTGCTTTCTTCCTCTCCTATTGTTATGGAACTAGGACATAGGTGTTTAAGCTGGTCTTTAGTTTAGTCAAGCTCCCTCATTTCTCTTCTAAATGTTCTAATCTTCTTTTTATTACTTGATAACCCTTGTTGTAGAAATTGTAATAGCTACTGATGCTAAAAAGATAGATGAGGGGTAATAAATGAAAAGAAATAATAGAAACCAACTTATTCTTATGTGATAAGTAATACAAGAGTTCATTGTTCTTATATTTTAAATGTTCCATTAATTTCACATTCACTTGGTTCAAAGTAAAACCTCTTTCTATGCAAGGTGTAAGTATCTCATTAGTGTCGTAATGTACCCCTAAAATGTCAAGTATATGGTTAGACAAGACAGATAAACGGTATGAGATTTACATCACATGGACCTAAAACTTAAAAGAAACATAACTTATAGAAGTCATTAAATTCATGAAATGCTTATTGTGCACACCACAGTATCCACTTACAGGATCAAGACAAGGAAAGAACAATCAACAACACGATTTTTGAGCTTTGTTCGATGTTCGATAAACATAATAAAGAGAGAGAGAGAGAGAGTGAGAGAGAGAGAGAGAGAGTACCTTTTTCGAGTTGAAGCTATTTAGGAGTGATGGTGCAAGTCCTAGAGTCTAAATTTGATTTGATAGAAAGCATGAGAAGAAAAACATTGGAGAAATCTACGTGGAAACATATAGGAGGGGGTGAACATTGATAAATCAACAAACACCTTTTCCTAATTTTTCTCACGCCAAACAGAGTAGAGATAATCAAATCTAGGAGCGAAACAATATTTTAAATGAGAAAAAATTGTTGAGGATGAGCACGTACATGAAGAGAAAATCCAAAGACAACCACTACCTTCGGTTTAGTTTTTTCAATATCATGGAATTTATCAGGAAAGCCCAATTTTCATGCGCCGATGCGCCATCGTCTGGTAGTAAAAGCTCAAATATGAAGACCAGCAATGGAACAAGCTTGATGAGATTTGAAATTAGGGTTTCTTTTTGTTGCCTTTCGTATCTTCAAAATTCGGAGTGTTCGATGTGCTCTATGGTCAAAGAACCCAAGAAGTTACCCAACAGTGCGACGCCTAGCACAGCCAACCCTTGATCGACGATGGAGAGTTTGACGGCGGGGAACGAGAGAAACACGAGGGAGTTATAGAGATCGGTGAAGAGTTTGGCCGCTAGGGTTTTCATTCAGCTGAATGAAAGAGAAGGCATCGCGGAGAGGGCATGACAACAATCGGGGAGACAGAGGAAAAATTGAAAAGTTAATTTTTGTTTGTTATTTTTAATAACATTTACAAATAAAAAGTGTGATTAGAAAATTATTTTATTATCACATTTTTTTAATAAATGAGATAAAAAATATTTATAATTTCACTTTATTTGATAAAGTGTGATTAAAAATCTTACTTGTAATTTTTTCTCACACTTTTACAAAAAGTGAGATTTTTTTAATTTTTTAAGCGTGATCTTTTAGTATTAATGTAGTAGTGATATCAAAGATCTAGAGGTAACATCCATTTGACCGAGCCGTCAATCTTAGTCACAAACACACAAGCATGTATATGATGTTAGTTGTACTCAAATTTCTCTCGAGCTGCCTACGTACCCCTTTGCTAGGGATCAGACCAAAACATAGTTCTTGGGGCAGATGCACAGATGCCAAATAATAAACATGATGCATATGCTAACATGATGCAAATACTGGTTTAATCAAACACCAACATGATGCAAACAACATCCTAAAGATCGAGTCAAGATCTAAAGGGAGCATAAACAATCAAACAAATCAAAGATTGAGTCAAGATCTAAGAACTCGACTGGGAATAAAATAATTAAAAGGATCGAGTCAAGATATCCTAAAGATTATCCTAATCGGGGAAGCAACAACGAATTAATAGGTCGAGTTAAGACCTAAAAAGCAAGAACGATAACAGGATAAGGATAACCAAAAAGTCGAGTCAAGACTTTAAAATCAACTTTAAAGGAGGGAACCATGAATTAATATGTCGAGTCAAGACCTAGAAATTCGAGATGAGCACGGGATAAAAAAATAATTAAAAACCGAGTCAAAACTTAAAATTATCTTCATTAGGGGAATAACCATGAATTAATAGATCAAGTCAAGACCTAAAAATTCGGGATGGAAAGCAGGATAAAAGTAATTAAAAAGTCGAGTTAAGACTTTAAAATTAAATTTATTATGAGAACACTACGAAAAACACAACAAGAGAAAAACAGCCAAGATTTAAAAATTATTTTGAAAAACACACACCACACATAAGACTTAAAAATTATTTTTGAAAAACACACACCACAAATAATATTTAAAACAAAACACACAACAAAATAAACATTAATAAAAGACACAATATTTATCAATAATAAAATAAAAGACATACACACAACAAACAAAAACAAATAATAATAAATCCCAAAAAACAAACACAATAATCAAAAAAAAAAAACACACAATACAAAATACACAAATCAAATACGAAACAGCCCCCTAAAAATAAAACAAAACCTAATGATGCTACTGACACGTAACCGCCACTTCAGAGTTTGCGGTCGCTAGGCCTAAGCCCCATGAACATGGCATGACCGTTGACATCTCGGCGGTCACCGAGACAAAACCCTTATGACACAGCGGTCGCTACACCAAAAACTCTTTTAAACTGGTGATCGTCGTGTGACATTTGAAAAACCCGATGGTCACTGACACGTAATGTGGCGACCGCCACCTCCAGACGCATCTAAGGCCTCTAGAGGCGTGCGGGTTGGCTCATTTGCATCTTTTTTTTAACGGCAAAAGGAAACTATTAGATTGACTTCATAAACATAAAAGTTACAAAAGCGCAATCAAAAAGATGCAGAAGAAAGAATTGTGACCAAACTACACCAGAGTGAATAGTTCAACCCAAATGCTAACAAAGCCAGGGATGGTAAGACACCAACCGCAGCCATCTCTCGCCCTAGCCAAAACATTAACCTGTAGCCCCTCGAAAAGCTGGATCGTTCCATCAGACCAGATCCAACACCCAACATTGCAGCTAATGAAGGATTTCCGATAGGTTAAAAATCACATCTTCCACCCTGTAATGGCTTCCTCTTAAAGTTTCTCTCAACCATAATCCCGTACACACCTTTGCCAAATATGCTATTTCTTTGGGATCAGTCTTCATGTTGTCAAAAACTAAACTATTTCTCGCAACTCATAAGCACTATATCACAGCTATGAAAGAGGTGTTTCAAAGCTTTTTCTAGATCTTTTTTTTCCTTCTTACTCACCCAAAAAGAGAAGAGATCCTCCAAGGACCCAGGTGACGCCCATTGCTAATTTGCATCCTTACTCTCTCTCTTGCTCCTTTGCACTCCTAAACCTTCTCTCTAACTCTCTCATCTTCTTTCTTATTCTTTGAGCTTTCGTTCCTTTTCCTTTTCTTTTACTAACGATGGTGGGACATCGACATCTTGATGATATCGCAGGAGATATACAGGGTCCTTCTACGGGTGAGAGCTCCACCATAGGGACCCTTGGGGGCACGACCACTAGTCTCTCTGCCAGCAGGGTCACCACCACTCAGCCTTCTATCGTGCTAGGTGCAATGGGTGCCCTTCCTCTTAAGGCGGAGCGTGCCTCTCACCGTGCTGTTGAAGAGGAGGGACGAGCAGCTGTTGAGGCACATGCAGCTACAGATGTTGTTGTTGAAGCTGAGATGGTCGACTTCCTTGATCGTCATGTCGGAGAGGGTCATCCTACACCTTTTGACCCACACATATACTCCCCGGCACCCCATCGGTTGGGTCCGGGTGGGATGAGTAGCTACGAGCCGCCTACTGATGCTGTCGCTGCTGACGTCCTCCTTTAGAAGCCTAACCAGCATATCTCTCGCTAGCGCCCTTCGGTAGGTTTTTCTATCTTTTTATTTCAGTTATCAAAGTATGTTTACCTTTATGCCTCAAACATAGATGCATGTTTAAGATCTCCCTGTGATATATTGTGATGTGATATGATGATCATTCATGTAATATTTGATATCTGTGATAATTGTACGCAATGTTTGACATTCGAATATATAAAACATGTAATCACATTTAAGGAACAAATCTAGACATTGAACTAAAAACCCAGCTTAAGTACTCATGCAAAGGAGATTAAAATAGTAGGGACACTAGGATTTCGATGCAAGCAATAAAGGGGGGTGGTTTTTCATTTTCATTTTTATTTTTTCGGCAAAACATAAGATTTTAAAAGGATTTCTTTTTAGAAAAAAATCTAAAGGGAGCATTATTGTAAAATTGAAGGGGAAATTTAGCATCGAGATTTTCCTGGCGCACCGGGGCTTAGGGTCCCTAGTCTTCTACTAGGGTGTGCAAAAACCAAAGGATCGTTACACACACACGAACCTAGGGTTGAATGATTTTCCTGGTGCACCAGGGCTTATGGAGCCTAATCTTCTAGGGCTTAGGGTTTCTAGTCTTCTACTAGGGAGTGCAAAAATTAAAGGATCGTCACTCACACATGAACCTAGGGTTAAAAGATTTATTTGGCGCACTAGGGCTTAAGGTGCCTAGTCATCTAGGGCTTAGGGTGCCTAGTCTTCTAGAGCTTAAAGTTCCTAGTCTTTTACTAAGGAGAGCAAAAATCAAAGGATCGTCACTCTCACATGAACCTAGGGTTAAAAGAATTGCCTGGCGCACTAGGGCTTAGGGTGTCTAATCTTTTAGGGGTTAGGGTTTCTAGTCTTCTACTAGAGAGTGTAAAAACTAAGTGATCGTCACTCACTCACGAACCTAGAGTTGAAAGGATTTGCATGGTGCAGTAGGGCTTAGGGTGCCTAGTCTTCTAGGGCTTGAAAGATTTGCCTGGCGCACCGGGGCTTAAGGTGCCTAGTCTTCCGGCGCTTATGGTACCTAGGATCGTCACTCACACATGAACTTAAGGTTTTTTATTGCTTTATGCATTTTTTTTCATTCTATTGACTACTCTTATATATTTTGCTCATCTTCTTCTTTTCAGGCTGGCTAGTATGTCTGGGGCTTTGGCGGCTCTAGCTTGGGTGAGGTGTTGAAGTGGTATGATGCCCTCCCAACTCCTAGCTGAGCTCTTGTCAATGCCTTTAGCTTTGCTCGATTCATACCCCTTCTGGGTAGGACGAGCAATGACCGGGTATGGCTCACAGCCCTAGCTGAAAGGTGGTGGGATACCACTAACATCTTTCATTTCACTACATTTGAGGCTACTCTGACGCCTCTAGATTTCTCTATAATCACTAGCATAAGAGTCAGAGGTGCCCCCATCCCGTTTGATCCATTTGTTGCCCTCTCGACCGATGCACTAACGTACCTGCTCGAAGATGTTCTTATTTAAATGGACAGATATCGAGTCAGATACACATGGTTCTTTGATTGCTTCTTCCATTTCCACTGCTCAGAGCCCAGCCATTTTGAGTGGGTTGCTCAAGGATTTTTTCTGTACATGTTTAGTACCTCCTTGTTCTCGAACAAGGAGAACCCCCTTCATCTGCATTATCTAGGTGCTCTTACCCGCCTTGACCGAGTAGCCACATATGACTGGGGAGGAGCTCCTCTTGTGACACTTTACAGCTTGATGAGGGCCTTGACCCGATTCCCCCAAGAGCTCAGCATCGGGGGATACTGGATGATTTGGGAGGTATGTTTTAGTTTTTGTACATCATTCATTCATTTCATCTGTTATTAGTATCTATTCATTTGGCTAACATCTCTTCTATTTAGCTCTGGATGTATGAGTTCCTTGGGCTTCATGTCCCAACGAACTCTTCTGCTGACCCACTAGTTATTCCCTACGCAGCTCGGTGGGCCTAGGCATCTCTAGACCGACTGACCCCAGACCAAGTATCACTATTCACTGCTTACTATGTTGTATACTATTCTTTGTATCACACTATTCACTATTCTCTACACTGCATCATACACTAAAATGATTACTGTTCGCTGCACTGTCTCTTGAATACGAATTATTGCTTAGAGTGCTAATTACTGTTCTCTATACTGCACTGTAAACTGATCCCTACTCGTTGTATACTTGAACACTGTACTGTTTACTGAACCCTATTCTACACACTATACTTTATTCACTGCTCACTTTATAGATCACTGTACTTTTATTCTTCGTACTGTTCATTGAATTTTTACAAGTGCACTAGAATGTTTAGAGGGGGTAGAGGATCAAGCTATTGTGGACTTGATGGGCAGTCGAGTGGCCACCTCGATGTGGATTCTATTGAAGGGCTCCTTCAATCGAGAGTACTATTTAGGAGAGAGGGTGTTTTGCCGATCACTCGGCTTCGACCACTTCAGGATTCTAGTTGTTCCTCTAGCTCGCATTCGCCAGACTGACCTCCTAAGCCGCGTTGACAAGCTACTGGAGATGGTGGGGACTCACGCCACAGAGCTGCTAGTATCGGAGAAAGACTACACGGCTTGGGCCTAAGCGCATCTACTCAGACCACTAGGTCCCAATCTGGTTACCCTTGTTGGCAAGAGGAGGAGACTGGTACTGGAGGCTCCTGATGCCAGTGCTGGAGCTAGAGTTGCTATTGGAGGAGCAGTTGGAGCCTAAGCTGCTGCTGTTGCTGGGGCTGCTGCTGTTGCTGGAGCTGCTTGGGGACCTACCGAAGTAGAAGCAGTTGAGGTACCCTAGACTGTATTGGTCCTTATCACCGAGTATCCTTTGGACATCCCTATCCCAGTTCCTCTGGCCCTGGAGTACCGACCAGTGCATGCCCAAGTTTGATCTTCTTTTAACTGTTTTCTTTTTTGTCTTTCCTTTATTCAGACTGCTTGGCCCTTTAAACCATCTTATATTGGTGGTGAGCGGTATGTAAACTTTGATTTGCCAGCAGGATGCTGCTCTGCGTGCAGCTGGGATCACCTTTGTTCCTCAACCAGCCGCGGTGGTGAGTACCTTCTATCCTCTTTGACTTTTTCTTGTTATATACTATGTTCTTATCTTTATTTTCTTTTAACAGCCACCAATACCGGCCGCCGGTATAGTTCTTCCATGGGTTCCAATTCAGCCTCTAGCTCTAGTTTCGGCTCCAGAATGAGGTTGTGGGTACCGTGTCTCTTCTCGAGCTTGCTATTCCCAAGGATCCATTTCTTCTGCCCAGAGCCGCTCCAAAGTTATATCCTCCTCCTCTTGCAATGACGGTGATGATGACATAGACGAGCTGTTTGAGGATGTCAGCTCCAATGAGGCCGATCCTTCTTCCCATCGGGTCCACCATAGGCGATGAGAGATATTTGAGAGAGAGATCCCCCTTCATAATACATTCCTATTTTATGATACACTCAGTTACATTTACTTTGATACATTTGGTTTTTATGGGCCTACGTGCCCTAGTTCACTAGTTATTGGGCTTGGGTGCCCCAGTTTCACATACATTCTGGTATACTCAGGCCTTTGTGCCATTTTTAGCATTTTATGTAATAACCCAAACTCAAAATATGAATAATGAAGAAAGAACATCTCAAAAGAAATGAAATCTCGAATCTAAGTATAGTAAGAAGAACTAGCGTGGCTGGTTAAGCTTTTCGACCCCAAAACCCGGGACAAAGTGGGAACCACACAAGCATGTATTAAAATCCTAATGTTGAGGATAAGAATTCAAAAATTTTAAGTTCAAGTCGTTTAAGACGAGAGCTATGTTCGAAAAGTCAAGAAACGAACCAATGTGAAAATACCTGAATTTTCTTATACAATTAAATAAAGAAAATTATTATATATATATATATATATATATACTCAAGTGGCTAGACCTAGGAATATGTGCCAAAACTTGGTGAGCAAGTTTTACAAACTCAAGTTAAGTTTAAAATA